>JANZLD010000006.1:24306243-24343163 GCA_026413575.1 Erythroxylum carthagenense | reverse complement strand
AATCATATTTCTCAAATAGGATTAGAGCATCCTAAGACAAGCATGATGACTTGTATGTGAATTTTGAACCTAGGCAATGTATGATAGAATTGAATTTCAAATGGATGCTAATATGTTTAGGTATTTAATAAACTTCGTTGTTTTGAACAACTATACATTTGAAGCACAAAAGATAACTTTTATTGTATGAAATAATATTTCAACATGGTTTTTGAAGCTGATATTTTTATTACAAATTTGGAGAGATGTTATTGTTTTTAACAAATTTGAGTTTAAAGTGCGAAGAATAATGCTTTATTTTAATAAAACTACATTTTTGAATAACTTTGCACTTTGATTGCAAAAGATAACTTTTATTGCATGAAATACTATTTTGGAATTTATATAAGCATAACTGAGTCATGTATTCTGCATGTATTTATTTTCTTTTAGCTTATAGCCATGATACGGTTTTATTTTATCAATTGGACTGATAAATAAAAATATGATGCTTTACTTGATTTTTGTATTTAATTTTTATATACGATTTTTGTGATTGGTGAGGAAACGATTGGCCAATCGTGTGCTAGGCATAACTGATTAGACGACTCCCATACCTTTGACATTAGTACATTAAAGTCAAGTCACCGTATTGACACCTTTCTATAGGACTCGCAGGTGATTCTACATCTAGGGTCTGGACACCGACGATGTCATCACCTAGGGTCATGATGCTCTTGTCGACTGTAATCCGGACTCACCATGGATGAAAGTCGAGTTAACATCGATAATCGATGGGTGTGCACATTAGTTTGGTCAACTAATGGTATCACACATTATTGTTTTGGCTTAGTCTTATATTTGTTTTCTAATGAGATTTGCTTTATACATCTGATGTTTTTATGCATTTGTATACTGGAACTGGAACCTATATCTACCGAGTGGGTGATTAATAGGCTGGGCCTATGTGGTTCCTAACCGGTATATGATGAGGCATAGGCTAAGCCTATGTGCTTTTATGTCATGTATATTCCCTTTACAGGTTATCTGCATCGTCTTGGTATGATCGAATTCTATTTTTGTTATATGTTTTTCATGCTCACTGAGTACCTAGTGTACTCACCCCCTCTACTTTTCAACCATGTAGGTTAATTTAGTGAGTTTGAAGCTCTGAGTAGATCGTGTAATCTTTTGACACTTTCGGGATATTACCACCTATGGGTAGTTTCTTAGTTTTTACTTTTGTTGTCTAGTGGCTCATGAACTGTGTTATGTAGTTATGCCTTATGACTTTGTAAGTTAACTTTGACTGTTTGGTGTTTATAAATGATTTTATGTATGAATTTTCAACACTGCTATTGAGATTGCCTTGAGTGGACTAGAGAGTCCTGAAGTTGTGGCTGGATGTGAGTATAGAAGTGTGTTTGAAATTTTTTGTAGGTTTTGAGATTTTTAAAATAAAGTCGTTGTGCTGCCCAAATGTTTTTTAAAAAAAGAAAAGAAGGATATTCAGTTAGCCTTGCATAGTCGGATTAAGGATAATGCGAGTGTCCTTAGCCTGAGTATGCGACGGTTGTCATGGGCCTGATGTGGTACCGGGTCGTGACATTTAATGTCACCCACTTTAATTAAATCTAAATTATAATCACTCTAATTATCTTAATTTCTAATTAACTCTACTTGATCTTAATTAGCCTTAATTAATGATAATTTAAGATTAATCATAAATAAACTTAATTAAACATAAATAATCCTAACTTCTCATTTATCCTAATTTAACCTAGTTAATCCTAACTTTTAAATAAGCCTAATTATCTCAATTATAAAATTCTTAATAAGATTAACAACGATCAATCTAATATCCTTATCCGAACTCTAATTTGCATAATAAAAACCCTAATCTTTATTCAACAATGTGATAGAACCTTAGCCACCATCTCCTATTTGAAAATCCCTCCACCACTATATAGAAATTGGAATTAAGGCTTATGTAGTTGTCTATAATTCACTACCGCTTCACTCGGTTGTAATGGAGATGCTTTAAAGATACATTAATATGTATGTCACTATGTTCAGTTTTAGTACTTCTCATTCTGTTTATTCTCTAAGTCTTTAACTAGAACAAGAAAAGTATGGATTGTATTTACTTCTCAAGTGTTTGCATTCAATGCATTGTTTTGTTTGTCTATAAATCACATTGTATTTCTTCCTTACATAATGCAATCTCATTATGTTTCTTTCTTACAAAGGAAACAATAAATCTCATAGACTAAAGTAGGAAAAATACTTTAATAAAGATGTAAATACTTGTTTAAGAAAAAGTTCATTGAACTAAACAAGAGAATTCTATATAAAACATTACTTGTATATTTATAAAAATATTCACTGAGATAATTATACAAGTGATCAATGAATTTAAGATCTTCAAAGTATCTTGTATAGGAATTAATTAATATATTTTGATACTACTTATAACCTATTATAGTTAAAGGTAACTTGATTGGTAATTATTGAATATGATATGAACTAGTTGAAGATAGTAAAATAATCAATATTAGATTCGTCACCCTAAAATAATTAAGGAGAATGTCTCATTATTTCTTTATTAGTATTGAGTGATGCATCTTTAACCAAAAGGGTGAAACAAGATTATAAAAATGGCTTTCAAATTTCATTAAAAGAATTAATTGTTAATGTTAGATAATTAATATAATAAGGCTCAAATAGAGTAGATATTAATTTATATTCTATTTCTATTTGAAACATTGTACAATGAAAATGTTGAATTATATGAATATAATCATATATAGAAAGGTTCAATAAAATCACTTTGATATTTATAATATTTAATGATAATGATGCTTTACTAGATGACAATTTTGATTAATAGATATAAATTATCTAATTAGATAAACAAAGATAAATTAATGATATTTAATCTATCTAGTTCTAAATATAATTTAATAACCTAATAGATTACAAAAGAAAAGTTCAAGAGAGAAAAGGTAATTTAATCAAATTGAAATTGATTATAACATTTGAGAAATTTTGTTGCCAAATATAAGACGTTTGATATGTAAGAACCAATATTTGACATTAAACTTATTGAGACATAATTAATATTTAATTGGAATTAGAGTTAAAGTTTTAATTAAAATTATATTTATAATTCAATTGAATTACTAATATAATTAAACTCTATTATAAATGGATGTAAGCTTTACACGAATTACTACTCGTGATATATTCATATTTGAAACACATATACAATTATCTTAACATTTTCCTACACTTATACAACTTCAATAATTTGTTGTTAACCTATTTCATAAATTAGTTTCATGAAAAAGTAAAAAAAAAACATTGTAAACATTCTCTCTGTTAGTTAGGGGTATGACTATGTATTACTGGACCTCTTTAGACCTTATGTATCAGCAAGACTTTCACTGAGTTGTTGTTGTGAAAGAGTAAACAAAAGAATTTTAGTATAGCATATTATTTATAATTATAATTTTATTGATTATGTTACGAAATTATATTAATCTTAATTTTTTGAAGAATTATAAAATAATAATATGAGATATTTTACATATTCTGAGTAGTTTTGATACCAATAAATGGTCTAACATTTAATAATTAGTGGATAATGATTTCCTAATTTTGTGGTAATTACCAACGTACATGGTGGGAGCAAATTAACATATTTTTGCAATTCTAGATTTTTGGTTCCCTAAGCTCCTTTTACCCTTCTAAAAAGACACCATCAATTTGGAACTAAGAACTTAGAAAAACTTTAGAAACCCAAAACATTCAAAACTTTCAAGGTAAGAATATCAATGGCAGGAGGTACATTAATTTCTTCCGCATTCAATTTATTTATGATTAACATATGTTACTGTTGCATATATGTTGAATTGGCTTACATTTGGTATTAGATCAATAATAATCTCTGGCTTGCTTTAGTTTTTAGAGAATTTCAATTTTTGAAAAAAAAATGATTTCAAATTTTGCATTTTGAAGTTATTTTTTGGAATTTTTTCGATTAGAGGTAGAAATCTTTAATTAAGTATTTTGAATTTTTTTTCTTATATGGTTTCGTTTGGTATCCAGCAAGTCGTGAAGCAGGTCATTATGACCTACTAAAGATTAAAGAAGACCCTTCTACCAAACAACGTTGTTTGTTTATTAAAAAATTATAATACATTTTAAAGGCTCAAACTCGTGCCTATGTGGGACACATGACGAGCCTTTACCAATTGAACAAAAAGTGATAGCCTTTTAAATTATGTGTTGAAATTATATTTGTATAAACATTCATGAAACACTTCTATATGAATCAGGTTATCAATTATTATTCACATAATTTGTATGTCTATATTTTTACATTATGAATAAAATTTTGGATAAAATATTTTAATGAATAATTGTTAGGGCTTAACCTTGACAACCCTTATTCTATAAAATTATATGTTTATGTACTTAATCATATAAAATGTTGAGACATTTAATTGTAGTTAATTATTTTATTATAACAAATTTTCCCACTTAAAATTTTATTATATTTGAATGATTAATTAGGATGAAATATCAAATTTTTTCCTTATTTGCCCATATGTGTAAGGAATTGGAATACGATTTGATAGTTTTATTATAAAGTTTAAAATAAGTCTATTTGAATTAAAAAATTAACCCACAAAATTTTTTTATATCATTTGATTTATGTCTTTTAAGATATATTTTACATTAGTAAAACATATATATATATATAGTTTTTCATCCTTAATTTATTGATAAGTAGCATCTATGCTTAAATTATACAGTTATTTAAAATGTTATTTCTCTGATACAAGTCGTGAAATTCCCAAATTGAGGGATGAAAATTATAAGATTTGGAAGGAAAGAATTCTTTTTCATTTGAGGTTAATGGATATTGATTATGCTATCCAGAAGGATGAATCACCTAAGGTAACTAAGGTTGGCACTACAAGTAAAATTGCTTTTTATGAACGTTGGAAGCGATCTAATTGCCTAAGTGTGATGTTCATAAAAACCAAAATTTCTACTAACATTCACGGTTTTGTAGAGCAACATGACAATATTTATGCTATACAAAAGGATATTGATGAGCAATACAATACTTTAGACAAAGCATTTGCCATCACCTTGATTATGAATTTTTTATGCACAAGGCTTATTGGTGTCCAAGGTGTGCATAAGCACATCATGAAGATGAAGGTCATTATAACTATTTAAAGGACTTAAGGTTGAGATGTTCAATTCTTTCCTTATGCATTACATTTTGAACATCCTTCCACCACCATACGAACCCTTTAAAATCTCTTATAATACATATAAGGATAAGTGGCCAATAAATGAATTGATGACCATGTGTGTTCAAGATAAAGGGAGATTATTGATGGAATAGGGAGAGGGTTTTCAAAATGCATATCTAATTATTTAAAGAAAGAATTTCAATGTGCACATTTGATTATTTAAAGAAAGAAGAAAAATTAAACCAAATCAAGAGAAAAAGGTCAAATACCTGCCTAAGTTGACATAAAGAAAGAATCCAAGTGCTTTTTTTCCAAGAAAAAAGGACACATGAAGAAGGATTGTGTCAAACATAAAGAATGGCTTGAAAAGAAAGATAATCTATTCTCAATAGTTTGCTTTGAATATAACATGGCTTAAGTTTGTTAAGATACATGATGGATTGATTCTAGTTGTACAATCTATATTATAAAAGGAGTGGTAGGATTTATAAACCTCAAGGAAGCTAGTAGGAAGTAAGCAGTATATTTTATTCAAAAACAAGATGAGTTCACATGTGGAGGCTATTCGGAATTGCAATTTAATTTTATGTACTGGTTTTGTTTTAAAATTAAAAAGATGTTTTATATTCCCAATTTCTCTAGGAAATTGATTTTAGTTTCAAGAATTGTATCTTTTGGATATTCTTTTCATTTTTCATATGAATCTTTAAAGTTAATTATAAATACAAAATTTTGGGAATAGTATATTATTTGATGGTCATTTCCATTTTTATTTACAAGAGAACACTGGTTACAATACAACACATGTTCATGCTGGAACAAAAACGAAGCATAAGATGCTTTTAAAATATTCAAAACTAAAGTAGAGAAACAATACAATAAGCAAATTAAAATCATGAGGTTTGATAAAGGTATGGAATATTAAGGTAGATATATTGAAGCTGGATAAGTACCTATTTCATTTGTGAGATATCTTTAAGAAAATGGGATAATAGCCAAATACATTATCCTTGAATCTCCGGATTAGAATAGTGTGACAAAAAGAAGAAAACAAACATTATTGGACATGGTACGCAGCATGTTGGTTAGCTCCAAACTTCCTAAGTCGTTGTAGACTAAAGCTCTTAAGACAACAGTATAGATATTAAGTTAGGTACCAACTTAAGTTCTTCAAAGATGCCATTTGAGTTATTTAAAGGTTGGAAACCAAGTTTGTGACATATATGCATTTTGGATTTTTTTAAGATAAGAATTTATAATCTACATAAGAAGAAATTGGACCCAAAGACCATAAATAGGTACTTCGTTGGATATGATGAAAGGTCTAAAGTATATACGCTATATTGTCCATTACATCACACTAGAATTATGGAATCAAAAAATGGAGAATTTATTAGGAATGAATTGGCTAATAGGAGGGATCAATTTGAAGATATAGTTTATGGTAATGATTATTTAGATATTTAGCCTTCCACCTTAAATAATAAGGTGATTATCATTCACAATGCTCTTTAGGTTCGCATAAACATTGTACATCCAAATGTTAAAATTCAACAGCTTATAGTCAACATAAATGACAATAAAAAAAATCCACATGTTATTGATAATTCAATAGATCTAGTTATTCAATAATTACCTGAAAACATTTAGCAATCAGTTGAACAATAGACTCTACAGGAGTATGTTGATACAACATTAAAGTGATCTACTAGAATAAGGGAATCAACCATTACTAGTTATTATGATGTATATCTACAAGAATTATATCAAATGGATGTGAAAAATGGCCTTCTTAAATGATGATCTAGAGGAAAAGATTTATATGAAACAACCAAAAGGATTCTCCTCTAGCAATGGTGAGTTTGGTTTATAAGCTTAAAAGATCCTTATATGAATTGAAACAAGCATCTCGTCAGTGGTATTTAAAATTCCATAATGTTATCTCATCATTTGGTTTTGAAGAAAATATTATGGATCAATGTATATACCACAAGATTAGTGGGAGTAAAATTTGTTTTCTTGTATTATATATGGATAACATATTACTTGCAATTAATAACAGGGAATTTTTATATGACTTGCCAAACTTTCTCTCTAAAAAATTTGAAATGAAAGATACATGTGATGCATCTTATGTCATTAGCTTTAAGATCCATCGAGACATATTCTTTAATATTTTGGGTTTGTCTCAAGAAACCTATATTAATGAAGTTTTAGAGAGACTTTAGATGAAAGATTGTTCATCAAGTGTAGCTCCCATTGTGAAAGGCAACAAGTTCAATCTGTAGCAATGCTCAAAAAATAATTTTGAATGGGAGCAAATAAAAAATATGCCATATGCTTTTATAGTCAAAAGCCTAATGTATACTTAGGTTTATACAAAACCTGACATTCCATTTGCTATTGGAATGTTAGGAGATATTAGAGTGACCAAGGATAAGTCTCTAGAGAGCTGCAAAGAAAGTATTGAGGTACTTTCAAAGGACCAAAGATTGCATGCTTATATACAGCCGAATTGACAACCTAGAGGTAGCAGGGTAATTAGACTCAAATTTTACTGAGTGTGTTGATTCTCAAAAATGTTATGTCTTCATGTTTACAAATGGAGCCGTATCTTGGAGATGTGCCAAGTAGTCTTTGACTACTACTTCCTCTATGAAGGCTGAGTTTGTTTCTTATTTTGAGGCTAATTCATATGATGTGTAGCTAAAGAGTTTTATATACGGGCTTAGATCATAGATTCCATTTCTAGGCCACTGAGAATGCACTGTGACAATTTTGTTGTTGTTTTTCTAGCTAAAAACAACAACAATAGTAGTCAGAGTAAACATATCAATATTAAATTTTTATCTATAAGGGAATATGTTAAGGAAAAGAAAGTGGTCATTGAACATATTAGCACTGATTTGATGACAGCTGATCCTTTGACAAAAGGCATGACACCAACAATGTTCAAGGATTATGTTGATAGAATGACATTAGGTTCCATTGTATAGTTTTCATTAGATGGGCAATGCTCTTTTCGTGATATTCTTATAGTGTTTTCTCATATTATGGCACAAATTATTAAATTTTGAGAAAAATTAATTATTTTGGACTTGGAATAAACATAGAGTTTATTTATTAAACAATGTTACTACATTTGGTGTGATACAAAATATAGTACATTGTAATATATGAAAGATAATATTCGACTAATAGAGAACCTATCATCATAATTCATATCCTACATTTATATCAGATTAGGATTTGATACCAAGTTAAATGTATGAATTAAGTGGGAAAATATGAGATATTTTCCATATTTTGGATAGTTTTAATACCCATAAATGATCTAACATTCAATAATTAATGGATAACAATTTCTTGATTTTGTGGTGATTGCTAATATACTTGATGAAGCATATTGATATATTTTGGTACTTGCAAAGTTTTGAATCATTAAGCTCCTTTTACCCTCATGAAAATACTCCATTAATTTATAATTGATACTTTAGAAGAACTCTAACAATGCAAAACATTAGAAACTCTCCAAGCAAGAATATCAATCCTAGGAGGTACATTGATTTCTTTTACACTTAGTTTATTTATGCTTTTAACATGTCACTGCTTCTTAATAAGCCAAATATATTGTCATATCGTCCCTTTTTGTAAGGTACAGGGGCTATCCTATTCACAAATTTAACCAGGTCCACTGGTATATTTATTAGAGAAATAACGCAAGATCAAATCTAAGAGCAGAGAAAAAAATTTAAAATTTTTCATAGAATCAACTTTAACAAATTTTAATTAGAAACATAAAATAAGAAATTGACAAAGTTATACTAACCTATTTTGATTTCTTATTACAATTTCTTGTTTCTTTGAATCCGTCAAATTCACGAGTCGTTTAATCATCCGACCTTTAATGGTATCTACAGATCTATTTAGAGAAAACTCAAATCCAATTTAAGAGGAAAAATGTAAGAAGTACTAGCTACTATTTTTCTAATTTTTCCTTTTATATAAAAAATATTATTTTTCATGCTCTTGGATTTTATTAAAATCAAACTTTAATTATAATTGTGAATTAATCCTTATAAGATCAAATATCACATATTGACCCTTAAAGTTTCTAAAATTTCTCAATTAAGTCCAACTTAATTCAAATTTCGCTTTCTCCTTTATAGACCTTTTATGTGTGAATCATTAGATTCCTAATATGTTGACTATGATTATAAATTATAATCATAATTCATAATTAGAATCAGATAAATTAAATTTTCTTTCAATTTATCTTTAATTTCCTAATTAAACAATTTATAATCATAGATCATGATTGACCTCTAGCAGCATGTCATGACCACCCTAATATTAGGAATGTCAAAGTGGTTTGACTTAACCTGTCTATGCATGACTATAATGTATAAATTAATCCTTTTGTCATTTAATGTTCCAATTAGAATTAGAGTATGAAATTTGTGTCTACTCTAAATAATACAGTCATGTTCGTTATTACTAATTAGTAAATGATTTATAATTGATATTTGAAAACAATTTTTTCAAATTTCATTTTACTCTGACCAGAGATTCCCAAAATCATTACTAATCAAGAACGATATAACATTCTTCCTAACTACTTTAGGACAATGAATTTTTTATTGATTTACTCAACTATCTTCATATAGTTCTTACTATGTCCAATAACTATCGAATTAAACTACTCCAAGAATAGAACATAAGTAGCAGCAAAATATAGTAATTTTTACACGAGATAACTTTGGTAATGTCAAGTCTAAGGATCA
Organism: Erythroxylum carthagenense; assembly: GCA_026413575.1. Taxonomy (NCBI): domain Eukaryota; kingdom Viridiplantae; phylum Streptophyta; class Magnoliopsida; order Malpighiales; family Erythroxylaceae; genus Erythroxylum; species Erythroxylum carthagenense. Next base: position 24,333,127 of record JANZLD010000006.1, on the reverse strand, counting down.
ATTATACAACCATCATCATGAGATAATTCATAGACACACAAGTACTGTTACATTCGGGATTCTCATAATTAGGTCAGTTTAGTGAACTTATTCTCTAATAAGCACCCACATGATTGTTTAAGTTTCTTTACACTTTAATCTATGAGATCGATTACTTTCTTCATACGAAAAAAATAAATATGTGCTAGTCTAACAATTTCATCAATACCCTTTTTTAATGAAATTATAACTAGGAATATTTTAAATATAATACAAAATACAATTCGAAACTCATAATTATGATCATATTATAATTTCTAATTACATAATAATTATTTCAAGAATTTTATCTTTATAATTAATAATTAAATTATTAAAAAATACATAAAAATAAAAATATCTTTTATTGAATAAAAATAAATTTTATACAAATAAATGTATAACCAAAAATTAACTGAAAGGCATAAATCAACAATATTGTGTCAAGCCAATTTAAGCCGCGGAACGAAGAGAAAGTCAAAAGTGGATTGGCGGCCAAAGTTAATCAGGTGAAGTGAGATAAAGGAAGAAAACTTCTCAAGAAATTAAAAAAGATTTTTCTACTTGCACGCATGATAACTGATAAGCATTGAATGGGCCTTAAAAGAGGATGACCCTCAAAAAGGGTATCAAGTGGCAAGTAGCGATATAAAGTTAGAGAAACACCGGCGTGGGTGGCAATTTAATACCATATGGTTGCTTTATTAATCAAGTGATGACATGATTTCAAACACAAAGGAAGTTGTGTAGGTTAAGGATGAGGAGTGACGCATACATTAATTAATAAACAGTGTTTACGACAAGACTTGGCTAAAGCACTATTGATAATAATTTGCTTAAGAGCCATCGGACACTACCTACATCAACCAATAAAGTCAAAATTTGGTATTTGGAAACGAGAAATTGGGAACATGGTGGGATGATTTCACATCCAAAATACTAATGAAAATTGTGATTGCAAATGAAAAAGAAGCATAGTACACAAACACTTCAAAAACAAGAGTTAGATTACGGCCCTGTTCCTTTCACCAGGAAAGTGACCTTGTGCAAGAATACAAAAACCTTTACCAATTGCTCCGGGGAATGGTGTGAATGAAGAATTGTATGCATAAATAATAATTTCTCTTATCTATCTCCCTTTCAACATATTGAGACAGAAAATTGTTTGAAAGCGGAAGAGATATGCTATGCGACTTACCTAATTTCAACTCTACTGTTTCACATATCAGATCTGTTGGGGGTAATTGAGAACGCAGATATCATCCCTTTTGAAAGGCACCAAAGAGAGGAGACAAATCTAATCAATCAAATCATGGGTGTGCCCTAATTTAACATGCTGCAAATGCTCATTGAAGAGGGTGAGCTTAACGTATTCTAAAAGCCCAAATGGTGGACCAGTTATGATACATGATGCTCCATGGTTGATAGGAAATTCATGACCATGTTCATGAATTTAAAAGAACTCGTGCATGGATATGCATCTTCTTACTTTGCACCTTTGACAAGTGAATTTAATTCACCCAAACAAGGGGAAAAAAAAACAAAAAAAGTATGTTAAGAATATAATTAAGTGAATAGCAAAAGCTATGTTAAGAATATAATTAAGTGAATAGCAAAAGCTCACTTACATAACCCCTTTAATACCCCTCTACGTTAATGAGCGAAGCTAAGTTACCAGAAGATAAAAGCACGTGCTACTGTTATCAGACCTCAATTAATAACTGATTCAACGGAAAGAAAAACTAGCAAGGCGAAGGAAAGAGTTTCTGGTACTCTTAGATGATTGTCATTTACACAATATAAGTAGTTTTAAGGTTACGCATAATGCTTGAGAGTCGGTTACATTTTAACGTTATTTCCTTCTTCACTATCAATCAATCAAATATTGTAGCGTCTAATTAGGCTGAAGTCATTTGGGCTATACATAGTCCTGAACTAGTTAAATTGCCAACTTTAACCAATAGCCAAAAGAAGCAACTAATTGCAATGTTCTGACCCAAAAAGTAGATGACTACACGTGAACGGTTTATGATTATCCATATTAGGCAGGAGTGGAATGGAAAGACACCAGACTCCAATTGAAACTCAGAAAATATCTACACTGCCTCCGACCTTCCCTTACCAGTTGTCACCAACAACTAGAGATTTGTAATTTTGACATGTAGTGACACATCTACTCCAAATAAACTTGTGAACATTATGCAATGAAACTCTACAACTTGCATTGATAGTTTTAAATAGAAAAACTTCTTTACTGCAAGCATACAAATTGTAAATTGTAGTATAAAAGATATCATTCTTATGAGGATTGTATAGTCACTTAATAGTTCTTGTAAATTTTGTTTAATGTAAACAATAAGATGATTAATTAAAAAATTAAACTAAAAATAAAGACTTAAACAAATAAACTATATATGAATAAACTATGATTGATTGATTAATAATGAAAGCTATGAATTGCATCTATACTTATTTATTTTCTCTTTGCCTTCGTAGTTTAATCATACTTGATCCTAGATATCTTATAGTTATAATTACCCTCTCCCAAAATCTAATCAAGTATTCCTAATTTAAATAGACAAAAATTGAATTCTAATTTCACAATCTATCAAATTTCTTCCTAACTATAAAATTGGATTTGAAGCACTCATATCGATAACTAATAAAAATTAAGATCACTTTTCAATTTCCTAATACTTTTGAAGTTTATAGGTCTATTGGGACACTAGCTCTTGTTGTGCAACACAATACAAGTGAATCAATCCAATCTTTTGATACAAATTGATTATAAAACAATAAACACCTCAAGAAGGAAATTTAGAAATATTCCTCTCTTCTTTGTCTTGAGCTATAAAATCTATAACCTTCTTCTTCATAAATTTGCTTTGATCTCCTATTTAATTATGATTATGTTGCTATCAAGTGGTGTTTTAAGCTTTTTATATACTCTTGAGTCTTCTACAATCTTTCTAGGATTTTTACACATGTATATCTTCCAAAATATCCTCGAAATGTCAAAAGTATGAAAATCTCGCATCCTGAAAAACACCTTGCACGATTGTGCATGGGATCGTTTAAAGCCTTTGGCACGATTGTTCAAGGAGCCAAAGGCTTCCAGCCTTTTGCTCCTTGTCGCACTATCGTGCATAGGACTGTACTATTGTGCTAGACTTGATTCTTTAACTTTTTCTTCATCTTTCCTTCAACTTTTCTTGTTTCCATTCATTACCAAACACATCAAACAATCTTTAAAATGTATAATTAAGATGAAAATCTTGCCTTAAACAGCACTTAATTAAACAAAATACACAAAACACTAACAAGAACATAAATCTAAGTCTTAAATACATGATTATCATATAAAAAAAATAAAAAAAAAACATCCTAAGTTTTACATCTATCAGCATCCCTACACCTAAATCTTTGGTTATCCCTAAGCACAACTAAAACCACAAAACAACCAAACACAACACATGCAACATACAAAAACACAATCACACATCAATACGATAATGATACATTGGCTTCGACTCTTATGAAATTAATTTATTTATAAACATCTATTGCTTAAAATGTTTCAACACATTAACTTATTCCATTCATATTAAAATTCTTTTATTTAAATACACATATTAATCAAAATATCGACACCTATTCATACATGTATGGAACTTGTAAGCATGCATTCATTCTTATATAACAATTAAAGATGTAGGCCATCATTAAATATCCATTCATGAAATTTATTTTGACATTCAACAAAAAGGTCCATAGGTTCAATTTTATTGTCAACATCATATTATCAATCTTGGTTGGATTGTCAATCTAACCTTTTGATGTAAAAACAAACATTTTGTTATTAGTGCTCCTAATTATTAAGCTATATCCTAACTCATAACTTGCTACTCATAGCTCTATTCTTAACCTATTTTTTTAACGAGTCAGCAGATTAGAAATGTATTTAATATAGTTATATAACACAATTTAGTGTTTTAGTGTTTTTTTTAAATTTTACCTACTTCACTTCCTCCTAGTCAATGCATCCCATAAAAAGCTATTAATGATAGCTACTAATTTAAATGAATTTAATTACAAGTGTATCCAAACAAGTATCATACAATGAAAGAACAAATACAATATTCTAATTAGCAAGCATATTCACCTCAAAAATGCTTAAGACACAAATTTCACAAACTAATGTTTCTTTATAAATTAAATGATCATATTCATAAATAAGCTAATGTCTTTAAATTTTATGTCACTGACACATTCACACAATGCACACATCATGCAACAAAATATTTACACAATGCCAATCTAATAAAATATAATACAATGCAAAAGTTATTTCACACACAAATCATATGCAAATGCATATATGTCCCCACACTTGAATAAGCACATTATTCTTAATGTGAAAAACGAAACAACTAAAAATAACACACATAACAATTATAAAAAAAAATAAAAGGAATAAAACGGACAAGAATACTTATAGGGATTGTGGTGGTGATGGTATTGGAGAAGGAACTTGGACGCACCTCATGCCTTGAACATTTATCAGTTCAACTCATCGGAAAATCATAAAAATAAAATAACAAAACAAACACACAAAAATTATAAAGAATAATTAAAACATAACATGCTAATTTTAAGGTCATTACCTTGACCACTTTATCTTAATTTTTCAACGAATCCCTCTTTTGGATGTTAAGGTCCCATGCATCATCACATTAAGACTTTTGTTTCTTATGTCCAAAAGTTTCAATCTAATAACTCTCATTCACTTTTTAATTGTCTTAAACACTCTCTTTTCTTATTCCTTTTCGGTTTCTTATTTTAGAAAGTGTGGTTTCTTAATGGAGGGTATCATGGTTGCTTCCATTCTCACCAAGGTTTCTCCCTTCAATAAATCACCCAATTCCTCCTTTCCTAGTTCTCCTTCATCTTCTACTTCCTCAAAACTCACTTCTTTTTTATAGCTCTTCTCTTTCTCATTTATGCACTCATCTACTATACCTATCTTCATTCAAGAGTTGTTTTCCTTTGACTTATTCAACATTTTATTCATGTTACATTCAACTTGCCCATCACCAATTCGAAGCATTAATTTCCCTTTATAACATCCACTAAGGCTCTCCCCCATATTCATAAATGGTTTGCGAAATATTCCTAAATATTTGGATGGTTATGATATCTTACTGGATAATATAAATTGTATAATTAGAGAAGTAAAGAAAAATTAAAGGAGTTTAATTTATCCAATCTTGAATATGATTTAGGATTATAATTTATATCCATTGTCAATATATTTGAGAACCTAATGTGTTACACATAAAGAAGGAGATGAAGAGAGGAAAGATAATTTAATCAAGTTGGACTAGAATATAGAGTTTTAGAAACTTTATAATTAAAAATGAGATATTTAATAAATAAAGATTAATATGAGATATTAAATCTTATTAAGGCATACACTTTTTTAATTAAAATTATTTATAATATAAATTAAATTTTAATTTCAATTAAATTATTAAAATGTCCAAAACCTATTATAAATAATCTTAAACTCTATGGGAGTCAACATTCCTTACCTAACTCTTTCTGTAGTAAATGCAGAGTTCTCTCAACTTGTTTTATGAATATTGTTAGAGGTTAGATATTTGTATGATTACGGTGGTTAAGATGAGCTAGATTCAAAAATGGTTTAAGGAATATGACAAAATTATGATCAAGCTTCAAAATAAGATACAAAATAAGATTCATGCTTTATTATGAATTATATGTTAATCATTTTATATAATTATAGTGATCTTGCTTTCAGGAAATCAAATGAAAAAGTTTTGTAATTATTCTGCTATGTGTGAGATCGGATCTTGACTCAATTTTCCAACACTGGTATTCGAGCTAGGTTGAAGAAGTCTGATGAATAGAGATTTATATATTTGAGTCAAATGAATGGGTGATTCATGGAGTCACTCAAATGAATTTGCATAAGCTATGGGTTAAGGGGGAGCTAGTTCAATGTGGATGAATCCACTTATGAGGGGAAGATGTTAGAATTCACAAGTGAATTATATACAAAGATATGATTCATAACTCATTGCTTTAAGGTTTTGGATTAAAATATGATATTCTTGTTGTATATAGGTTCACTTGAATTCATTCCAATTTCTTCCTAGGCTCCTTCAAAATTCTTCATTATAAGCATCACTCTGGTGACATTAAATAATTTATTTTAACTCATTTTTTATTTTATGAAATAGTTTCTTTAGTATTGAATTTGATAGTAATTAGGGTTTTTAATTAAAATTAGGTTAATTAGGATTAAATTATATTTATGTTAAATTATGTTTATTAATTTTAATTAATATTTATTATATATAATTAAAATTTAGTTTAAAATCAAATTAAGTTTAATTAAAATGTATAAGTTCCATACATATTGAATAGAAAGACCTATATAACTAATAAAAATAATAAAAACATTTCATGTCGTTACTAACGTGACATAATAAAGGAGATATAATTACGTCAACAATTCTGTCTATTTAAGATTTAAATTAAATATTTTATAACATTAAGGTTAATTTTAAATACTTAGAAAAATTATAGGCTAACTTGTGCTTTGGTGAACATATTAGGGTTAAAAAAACACTTTTTGTCTTTTTATTTGATCAAAATTATTTCTTTATCTTATATTGATTGATTGCACGTATAATATTTAGTTAATTAAAAGCATTTCTTTATTTTACATATGGTAGTTTATTTAATTAACTTTGGCATAGGCTCCCTTTTGGGCCGTGACATTTTTATCAAAATTTAAGTCAAACCTAACATTTTAATTAATTAAAAAAGCAACCGCAACTTTTTCTAAACTAGTTGAATTAAACTCCTGACAAACGAAATTCTTAACTCCATTAAAGTTTCATCAATTAAGTATTAACTTGTTCTTTTCTTTCGGCCGTCTGTTGGTCCCATAAGTGCCAATACGAAGTCCAACTACTATTAGTGAGCCCGACCGCCATAACTTAACCCAAAAACTCTAATTTCCAATCAGGGTTCTAAATTGAAGTTAATATGTTATACTTAGGTTTAGACTTAAAGAGGCTAACTGACCTATCTTGGAAGATTTGAAGCACTTCAACTAAATCGATGAAGCAATGTCATTTTAATATAATCGGTCAAAATGATATCGTTTTCTAATATGTTAGTTTAAGAAATTAAAGACAAAAAATGATATCCTTTCAATAGTAAGCTAAACAGAATAGATCATAATTCAACAACCCCTAATTTCCCATCCCTATGTTCATCATCCCTCTATTGCCATATAGGATTAGGGATTTCCTTAATTTGTATCTCTTATTCGAAAAATGAAAGTGTAATTTTGATTTACTTTGCATGCCATATTTTCCTTTTGGTGTCAAAAACATGAGCTATAATTGCATTATCAATCTTTTAATACTCAATGTCCATCTTGTAATCATATTAACATGAATTAGTGGTTGACAATTTGTTTTTTGTATAATCCTTTAATTAATTTGACTTCGCAGGTGCATATAGGAACGCTTCTAGGTTGGTTTCGGCAGTGTTATCTACAATGCTAGTGCTAAGATTGTGTATCAGTGGTGGTCATTATGTTTGGATTGAAATTTGACAACAACAAATCCTGGAAGAAATTCATTAGTGACGAGGATCCACAAAGCCCATATACAAAACACAAGGTGAGAATTAGGGATTAGGAATTATGAGTTTTGGGTTAAGTTTTGACAGTGGTCTGCTAGTGGCGCCTAAGTTCAATGTTGGTACTGTGAGACCCGTAGAAGAAAAAAAATAAAGAAAATGACCAGTCAACAATCAATTGGCAAAACTATGATGGGCTAAAGATTTCGTGGGTTAGTGGTTTAATTTGATTGATTTTGAAAATGATGGAGTTTTTTTTATATATATGTACTCCGAAACATTAAAGTCAGACCTAAAATTTAATGAAAGTGTTAAGATTAAAATTAACTTTTTTTTCTAACTAACTTATAAGATGTAATTCATAAGATAAATATACTTTATAAATAAAATTATGACGGGATGATAATTATAATATTCATATCATTCTTAAATGATTCTTAGTTATTGTATTATCAAAATTGAATATTAATAAGGTAATAGTATTAACAAAATTACAGTTTTTTAATCTTTATAAAAGATTAAAATATGAATATAATTAAATAAATGTGTAGGAGTTTGTTAATAAACAAGTACATTAAATTGAATCTATTTGAAATATTATTTGTGCGCTTATATAGAAAACTCAATGAATATATAAAGGAAAGTTTAACTTGAAATTGTCAAAGTATGCTATTTACAAATAGTTATGTTTTGTTATTATGTAGGGTTCATCTTCTAATTAGTAATAATTAGATATAACTTAAATTATATGAAGTTAAGTTTACTAATCAACATAGGATTTGCTACATTAAAGTAAGCAAAGAAGATTTTTCACATAAATTCTTAGTGAATGTGAATTAAAACTTTAAGAATAATGTTCAAATACTATTTAAAGAATTAATTATTAAGATTTGAAAAATTAATATGATTGATTTCAAATGTAAGAGACTAAATATATATTTATGATTTAAAAAGGATTCAATTATACGAAAAGTTCGTATGAAAAATGATTAGTTAAAACATTTAAATTGCTAAATGATTATGATATGTTTATTAAATGTCAATTTTAATTTGAAATATAATTTATATTTAAATTTGATTAATAAAATTTAAATATCTATACTAAATATGAGATAATTAATTTATAAGAACTCAATATTATATATTAAATTCCACTGAAATGCAATTGATATTTAATTATAATTAAAAATTAGAAAGTTCTAACTTCTGAACAAATAGATTTAGGCTTTGATTTCTTGGTGCGGATACTACCTATTATAGTTTGCAATAATCTCTCCATAATATGGGATTTTATTATGCCTATAATCAAGGCGATCTAAGTTCGTGTGGTTGTAATAGTTTGCAAATTATATCTCCAAGGTACAGTTTTACTACTTTTGTTATGTTTACTGGCCTTGATATCGAAAAGTCATGTTTTATTCTTTTATTTTAACGTTTCTTACACGTGCCGACTTTCCTGCGCGAATAGCCTGCAATATTTAATGAAAGTCTCTGGTCTTCGTCTCGGCGTTTCTGACGAGACGACCCACGTCTTCTTCTTCTTCTTCCACTCTTGTACTGTTGTACGAACGTTCAAGTTGCTGAAGCGACACAACAGAGAGATGGGTGACACCAAAGTGGAGACTATCTCGAGATTGGCTCAGTGGAGGATCGACAACTTTGGTCCCTTCACCTATAAAAGGTCCGATCCTTTCAGGGTTGGAATCTGGAACTGGTAATGATGTTCTTACAAAATAGTTTTCTGCTCGAGTTATCATATGTGGTTGTGTTAATTGAACGATCTTGTCTTTTTGTCGTCGTTGTATTAGGCACTTATCTTTAGAGAAGAATCGATATGTCTACGTTCGTTTGTTCCCGGTGCTGTCCAAAGAACGGCCACCTATCGCCACTTTCGTTCTTCGACTCTCCAATGTCGGCGCTCAACTTCGGCCACATCATATCTCTCCTGGTGTGCTATAATTTTGCTTTTGTTTGTTTTTCAGTCTTGTTCAATTGGGCAAGAAGTTGCTTCACAAAGAAAGGCCTTTTCTGGGGCATTTCTTTCTGTATCTGTTCACACATCAGACAAGCATTCCTGTGATGTAGTAGTTTCTAGTAGTGTCGAAGGCTTCGTAACATATCTCAATTAAAGGGGGTAATGAGAAGACTTTTGCCTTTTTCGTTCTTCTATGCAAGTTTCGGTTTGAAAAGGGGTTGCTACTTGTTGGTTCACATGGGTATTCGTGTGATACATTGTTTATATTTGATCTTTGAGCTAGTGATTCCCTGAAAGTAGCATGTATTCAGCTTGTTTTTGTTAAAAGTTGGTACTTTTTGGTTGTGAAGGTGAAAACGCTCGAGTATCTTGCCCATGCCTTCACTCTCTTAATTTTTTGTCCGTATTAGTATGAATTTATTCTTTCAACTTGTAATTGCTCTGGTTTAGTTCATGAAAGATTGCTCCGGACTTGTGAGGACTTTGTCTGGCCTGTTGATTCTGCTGGTCACGGGCGCTTCATCATTGATGTTGAGTTTCTAGATCTCAAGATCTGCCCTATAAATGTAAGCAGTTCATGTCCTATATTTTCTCTTCCATAAATTTCGTGATTTAGTTTTTATCAGTCTGAAGTTAATTCACTCTAAGTACTGTGGAGGAAAGTTGTGCTCTTACTTCATTTCCTGTTCAAGCTATTAGATTTTAGGATGAAAATAAAGTCACTTGTCTAATGCATGATAGGCAGTCTGTATTGATGACATTGCGTCAAGGTAATTTACAAAATTTGTCTAAGAATAAAATAATTTGCTCAACTGCTAATTTTATGTTTCCGAAATCGTAAACATTTTTGCTTTAATATCCCCTTCATAAATTCAGGGTGGTGAAGCCAGTTCTATATGGCCAAACGAAATGACAATGCAATCTGTATCAACTCAAACCACACTTCAATGTGTTTCACGCATGCTAAATGAGGCCATACATGCAGATGTTACGATCAACACAGCTGATGGCACTCTGAAAGCTCATAAGGCGATTCTTTCTGCACGTTCACCTGTTTTCCAGAGTATGTTCCACCATAACCTGATGGAGAAGGAGTCATCCACGATTCACATACAAGACATGTCAATGGAATCATGCATGGCTCTTCTAAGCTACTTGTATGGAACCATTAAGCAAGAGGATTTCTGGAAGCATCGACTGGCCTTGTTGGGGGCAGCAAACAAATATGACATTACAGACCTTAAAGGTGCTTGCGAGGAAAGCTTGTTGGAAGACATCAATTCTATGAATGTCCTTGAGAGATTGCAAGAGGCCTGGCTTTACCAGTTGACCAAGCTAAAGAAAGGATGCTTGTCATACTTGCTTGAATTTGGGAAAATACACGATGTTAGAGATGAATTAAATAACTTTTTCAGGCAGGCAGATAGGGAACTGATGCTGGAAATGTTTCAAGAGGTGCTTATGGTCTGGAAACCTGTGTAAGCTATACCCTTGAGTTCTTGCTGTGGAAATGCTTTCCTCTAGGATAAGAACCCTGTGAATAGTTGTCAAAGCTCTTTTTGATGTTATTTACATCTTATGTTTTACGCATTTATCGGAACTGCTGTCTTATAGATGGTATGTTACACATACAGATGACTAGAGTTGAGTTATCCTTTTGTGAAGTGGCAATATTCTGGGTTTATCAATCTGACAATTAGGAATTAGCAAGGCAGAATTAAATTAACTACTCAACTAGTCATCACATGTTGTATAATCTGAAGTCACCCATCATTTTTGTTTTTGTTTTTTGTACAATGGAAGCATTCTGGGCAATTGCTGCTTTGCACCAAGGAACCACCACTGTGAATCACGAAGCACTGTTGCCATCTGACCTTATCTATATTCCTTGTGTGCATTAACCCACTCAGGATGAATTAACCTTTTCCTTGGAAAAATCGTCATGATGTATCTTTACTTGAAAAAGTTGAATTACTTCATCTAGATCCAAGTTTAAACCTTAATTTGGAACTACCCAGATAAGCCTAACTCCAAAATCCGGTAGGATTACATGTGCTAAATGAATTTAAAACATTGGTATAGTTTTGGAGAGTTATATTTAGCTTTATGTCTTTACTACTCTAAATTATGTTAGGTCAAAGAGCAAAACAACTCTTTAACATTTATACTAAAGTTTAAATTTGATAATAACATTTTGTTTAAAATGAATCATAATGTTTACAAAACATTCAAAATAAATCATAACATTTGTAAAATGTTCAAAACAACTATTGATTTGATGAATTACTAACATTTGTAAAATGTTCAAAACTAATCGATCAGATTAGAGCAGGTTCGCAGCTCAATAGGATAGAAGGAATAATGAACAGATACAGATTTTACGTGGAAAATTCCTAAATCAGGATAAAAATTACGAGCAAGGATAGAAGAATTTTATTACTGAAAAATTAGATAATTATAAGAAAAAAAAAACTAGATCTACAAAATACATAGAATATTTTTGTCTATCTTTTTTTTTTTCTCTCTCACCTCACGTCTCCCTTGTTCTTCCACCCATGCTCTCTCTTTGTTCATCTCCTGTGAGAATGAAGATATGGTTGGCTAAATTGGCCAACCATTCTTTGTTGTCTTATTAGGTATATTAGACACTGAAATTTGGTGCCTAATATGCCAACTAAGTTTGACAATTCTCTCACTTGAAGATTTAATTAAGAGTCAATTAGATTTTCACATAATTCTTTTTACCTTGCCATTTCATGTTGCTTACGTCTCTATCGGGCCACACGAGAATCGACACCATATAAACTTGTCACCATTGATTGCTTTTGTCATAAAATTTGCTAGGTTATCTATTATTTGAATTTTCTACATGTCCACCGTTCCTTCTTCCACTTTCTCATGAATAAAGTGATATTAAACTCATATATGTTTTGTCTTTGAATGAAATGCTAGATTCTTTGCAAGATGCAAAACACTCTGACTGTCACAATACAAAGTAATATTCTCTTATTTATTTTCAAGTTCTTCCAACAACATCTTCAACCACACTGCTTCTTCATTAGCTTATATAGCTACAACATATTCTGCTTCTGTTATTGACGAAGCCACAACTGACTACAGTTTTGAAACTTAGCTTACAATTCCTTTAACAAGTGTAAACACATATCCTGTAGTGGATTTACTTTTATCAAGATCACCTGCATAATCGATATTAACATATCATTTGACAGTAAAATCTGATCCTCCATAACATAATGCAACATCTGAAGTTCCTATGATATATTTGAGAATCCTCTTAATAGTATTCCAATGCTTTTGATCAGGATTCACGATGTATCTATTAACTACTTCCACTACATGTGCAATGTCTGGTCTTGTACAAATCATAGCGAATATTAAGCTTCTCATTGCTAATGCATACGGTGCTCGAGACATCTCCATCCACTCTTCTTCATTGCTAGGACTCATACTTGAAGATTACTTGAAATTAATAGGAAGAGAGGTATAAATTAACTTACAATCTTGCATGTTGAATCGCCACAAGATCTTCAAATAATTCTTCTAAGAAATTCAAATCTTCCAATTATTTTTGTCTAAGTAAATTTGCATCTCTAGAATCTTGTTTGTTGATCCTAAGTCCTTCATTTCAAATTTCCTAGCCAACTGTTCCTTAAATTCTTTGATACGATCATTATTGGAGCTTGCTATTAACATGTCGTCTACATACAACAGCATAACTATAAACTCATCTTTCTAAAACCTCTTCAAATATGTACAAGGGCCTGCATTCAGTCTGCTATATTCAAGGCTTATAATGAAGGAATCAAATCTCTTATACCAACACCTTGGTGCTTGCTTTAAACCATATAGAGATTTGTTCAACCTGTAAACCAAGTTCTCTTTCCCTTTTTCTTTTCAAAACCTTCTGTTTAGAGCATATAAATTTCTTCTTCAAGATCTCCATGAAGAAATGTAGTTTTCACATCTAATTGTTCAAGATGCAAGTCAAATATAGCATACATTGCCAGAACTATTAGAATTGTAGTGAGTCTAACCATAGGAGAAAATATTTTGTTAAAATCAATACCTTCTTTCTGAGCATATCCTTTTGCCACCAATCTAGCACGATATCACTCTACTTGATTGTCACTACTCCGCTTGATCTTGTAAACCCATTTATTACCAATAGACTTTCTTCTTTGTGGAAATGATATCAACTCCTATGTCTTATTCTTATGCAGAGCTTCAATTCCTTCCTACATTGCTATCATCCTCCGAGTTGCATCTGAATTATTCATTGCTTCTTAAAGAGTTGATGACTCTCCATCCTTAATTAAAAGACATTATGCAATATTGCTCTCCATAATATAATTTGAGTTCCAACTCAATGCTCTTCTTATGCGAGTTAGTCTCCGAGTATCTAGAACATCATATTCAACCGGTTCTTGTTCCTCGTAGTCTGGTGCAGCTTTAGAAGAATCATTTTGATCAACTTCCCTATCCACTTATACTGTTGTACTTTCTGAATTCTCTTGTATAGTGCCAACATTTTCTGCTTGCTCTTGATCCTTATCTTCTATGAAGATAACATCTCTGCTGATAACAATCTTGTGGGTAGTGGGATCCCACAGATGATACTTCTTCACACCTTCAGCATATCCTAAGAAAATGCATCTTCTAGATTTTGTTCACAACACTAAACCATATGCTTTAATCATCATATTAAACTCAAAGACGCTAAGTTTCTTCATCTCTAGGCAGTAAGTGAACACTTTCTCAACTTCCAAAGTATAACCATGCTCCCCATATGCATCGATGTTGGTAGAATAGCACTCAAAACTCATATTTCTTACAAGGTGAAACCTCATGAACCATAAACATGACTTTTCAAGCATCCCATAACATATATACATTCTAGTCATAGTGGACTGGGTGTATTCATCGATCTTAAGACCTTTATATCCATTTCCAATAAAAGTGAATCAACTTGTAACCTTATGTCATATAAAGAATGTGTTTAAAAGACACAAGGTCTGGCTCTAACTGAGTCTCCTTCATCCTTTTAAAGTAAAACTCAGCCATGTTGATATCATTCTGGCATGTAGGGAAATCAGGATGTTATATGTTCTTGTGTCTAGTGGGCATCTAAGTTTCTTCATTGTTTGCATTAAAGATGACAATTCATTAAGGTGTCCATGGTTACCACAATTGTGAATCATTGTATTGAAAGTCATTGTGGTTGGAACAATGCTTTCTATAAGCATCCATCCAAAATCTCGGATGCTTCTTTAAGTTGGCCAGCCTTTCCATATGTATAAATTAACATATTGTATATGTGTGAACTCAAAAATACATTCACTTGAGCATATTCCTCTCTTTTAGCTATATTTATACGAGTTCCTTCATGCTTAGAATGTTAATACAATGATCTTATCTTGAAGAACTCCTTAGCTTTTTGAAACTCCCCTACTTTCTTATACATTTGAACAAAAGTCCCATTGTTACCTCATCAGGTTCCATTCCTTGCCTTTTCATCGTCTCAACCCAGTGAGCTGTCTCCCCCTAAAATGCTATAATTAAATGAAAGTAAGAACCACTTCCATTTAAAATGGGTGGAAATCTCAATCTATAATATCTAGTAGGACCCACTTCTATTTTTAAAAATTCCATGTCATTTTTATGTGAGTCCTACTTCAATTTTTTTAAACAAATTCCACATCAGCCAAAAAAAGTCACGCTAGCATTTAATTGACCTCGGACCTAAATTCGATAATAGTTCCATCCAGTCAAGGGTTGTTGAACTTTTTCCAAACGTTAGGGTTCATTTTAAACATTTTACAAACATTAATGTTCATTTTGAACA
Organism: Erythroxylum carthagenense; assembly: GCA_026413575.1. NCBI lineage: Eukaryota > Viridiplantae > Streptophyta > Magnoliopsida > Malpighiales > Erythroxylaceae > Erythroxylum > Erythroxylum carthagenense. Next base: position 24,317,591 of record JANZLD010000006.1, on the reverse strand, counting down.
CTGAAACTTTTAGGTTCAATTTAGATTTCATTGTAAACATTAGGAGTTGTTTTGCTCTTTTGGCTATATGTTTTACAATATCCATGAGTATGCACACTCTCATATAAATCACACTTTGCAACTTAGTTGGAGCTTCATCTAGGTGGATAAGGTTGCCTAAGTTGCTAGCTAGATAATTAATTCCTTTAGTAGTATAATATTTTAGGGGACTTTTGTGAATGTAAACCTATAAAGGAACTTGTTTCATCTTAGTTTTTTAAATTTGAACACTTAGTTTCCACTTCTAAATAAGGAGAGGTTGGTCCTTAAAATGATAGGGTGTAGATTCTATCACCTTATAAGATTGTTCAATTAAGCCAAATTTGAATAGGAAAATATTTTACTCATTAACTATAACTTTAAAGAATCCAAGCTTCTTCCAATAGTAGTGTTATTAGACATTAAAGACCGAAATGGGAGGCCTTCTGTGCATGTACAAATATATGAGGGTGTTGTCCCACTTGTCAACTCCTTCCTACAAGATCTCTAATAGTGGATGAGCAATTGGGGGACATTATCCATCTTAGGAGGACAGAACTAAAGCTTCTGTTGAAGGGTTTCATCTCTTAAGACTTGGATCTAGGTCCTTCAGTTAAAGAAAAGGGTTAGAGTTCTACATTTTCCAAAAATGGAAAGAAGAAAATGAGGGAAAATAAAAGAAAAATAATTAAAGTTTAAAAGGAAGGAAAGTGCAAAAATGAGAGAAAATAATGGAGTATAGTGTTGGAGAAGGAGAAAGATAAGTTATAAAGCCAATCAAGAAGGATATTAACCTTTTTTGACTAGAAAGGAAAAGGTAGGAAGGAAACAAGAGACATGAACTAAAGAAATAGTAAAGAAGGGGCATAGACCCATATTGATTACTCATCCACCTCTATATAGTTCATGTTATATCTAATATTGACTGAGCTATCCTTGACTAGAATCGATCATAAGTAATATCAAAACATAATAATCCATATATGAGAAGCTTTAAAGATTTTAATTCAAAGGATCACTTAAAAATTCATGAAAATGAGAATTTTTCATAAACATTTAAGTAAATGTTCAAAACAAAATTGTCATATGAGGTCAGTTTAGTGAACTTATTCTCTAATAAGCACCTATACATTTGTTTAAATATCGCCATGCTTTTAGTATATGAGATCAAGTACTTCCTTTATAAGAAAACTATAATGGTTGCTAGTCTTTTTAAAATTATATTAGTTTCCAATCTTAATAAAACAATGACTAGAAATAATTTAGGTATAATGCATAACTGCAGTATGAATCTCATAATTATGATCTTATTTTAATTTTACTTGCAATGTACATTTATCCTATAGACCTTTATCACATACATCTGAATATTTATAAGATAACTAATTCCTTTAAAGAATTATTTCACTAAAATGTAACCAACTAATTGGTTGTAGTGCTTAAACTAATAATCTTCTATTTGCACTAAGCCAATTGTTTTAAGTATACCATATCACTATATTATGATCATGTTACTACTGGGACAATGGTTTAGAGAGAGTATTTTATAAGATTCTTTATAGTGAGCACTTATTTAAATCTTATAACTTTCATCTTAATTATCATCATAATAAGGAAAAATTGCCTAAATAGATATTTGGGTTTTTAATAATACCTTAGCTCCTTTTACATACCTGATGACTCTAATAATCTATATTACATTATTGTTTGAACAATGTAAGGAATTATTCTAAGTTCATCAAAGAAATTCTTAATCCGATTAATCATTTATACTAAATGAAAAATATATTATGACCTTTTTAGTAATTAATTCTACAATTGAACCTTTCCAATCTCAAAATAATATTAACTAGAATTTACTTCTAAAGTTAATATCTTTATAATCTTGAACTCAGATATCAACTCACATATAGAATAATAGATATCTTTAATACTTCACTAATAATAGAAATATCAAATACTAATCACCTTTAGTACATTATTTATGTACTTGGACTAGAATAAGTAAACAAAATTTATATCTATCTCTATAGTTTTAATTCTCATAATTAAATTATTATCTTTTTCATATCCAATAAGAGTTGTTCTTAAATTATCATATATTTAACAACTAAAAATATAAATTTTGTTCTTTATGAATAGTATGCCTCTACATATTTTTACTGAAGAGGAAAACTATACTCTCGCTAACCTTCTGGTAGATATGATAAATTTACAATTGTCTCTCAAATAAACTCTTTGATTTATCATGAAAGTGAATCTTTCAATGTCTCTTAACATTTCAATTATACATCATAAATATTAACAAAGGAATTAGTTCCAATTAAATGTATTTTCATTTGATATAAACATTTCAAATTTCATCTTACTCATGAGATTTGTAATTTTCAATATTTCTCTTACTCCTAATACTTATTTGAGAAACATTCTCCTATAACTATACATTCAAACAAATATTATGTTCAATGGGCCTGTAAGAATATATCCAACATTTTAGATATCTTATAACTTTTTATTATCTTATTTAGTTCTAAACTTATTGAATAATATACATTTCAACCTAACATCACATCCAAAATCATTAACTTTGAATCTTCCAAAGTTTTATTCATTCTATATCTAATATGGCTTCCTATTAATTGATTTAATTGGAACTACCAAAGGTAAGTTATTGCATTAGGCATAATTATAGAAGAAATACATATTCATAAAATATATTGTATTTTCCTCTTTACATAAATCCATATCATTATAGAATTTAGCTGTGGAGGTGCTCACTAAAGAATCTCATCCCTTATAGATAACCATTGAAATTGTCGTCACATCTAAACACTTCACATGTATAAGATTTGATAATTCAATACCATCGTCATCATTTCACAAAAGGTTGATTTGGTTATTTTCAACTTAATAAGTTTTACAAGTTTCATACGATTTATAATCTAAATGATATATCCTGTAACTTTATGATTCTCATCGTATTGATTTCACCACCATGGCATAAAATGTTAGTCTCGATTATAAAACTTTATATTTTTTCCATTTTTGTTAGACAATTGTCTCTCTTGATCCAACGTACACTAACTATTTTTATAAATTTGTATCCATTATTTTTACTCAGCAATCTATTCCCTATCATACCTTGAACATTATAGTAATGTTGAATCTAAATTTAATATCAAATACTCACAAGCATGAATTAGAAATATATATATATACATACACACACACACACACACACACACACACACACACACACACACACACACACACATATATATATATACATATACATACATGCATACATACATACATACATACATAAGTAAGAAAATCTATGTAATTCTTTTTTTTTTTCTAATGAAAAATATTATTATAGTATAGCAAATGACTTTAATTATAGTTCATGTTCATGTTTTTAGTATACTAAATTGAGTTAAACAATTTCATCATGGTATTAACTTTTAGCTTTACTTCATGCAACCTTTTACATCAAGTTATAATGGTGTTTACATACATCTTATATGTTGTCGTCAATTTTTATGAGACATTAGTCGACTTATAGTTTCATTACATTTTGTAATGCATAAGATATTAACATATCTTTAAAAAAATTTCACCAAACCCTTAACAAAGATTAATAGCAAAAGTTCATAATGGCCATGCAACTTTCCTATCTAACTTTAAGAACTCTTCTCAAACATAATATATGTCTAAGAAATTTGGTTCACTAATAACTTAGTATCAACTATACTAAACAAGGTAAATTCTACTCAAAACAAAATAGAAATGTATAAAAAGCAAGTAATTGGTTATGTATCATGACTACCAAATAAGATTAAGGATTTAATCATGTACTTAGTTACTCGACTTATTTTATTCAAAATAATAATCACTATTATTTAGAAAAATTACTCTAGTCTCTCTAATGGGCTAAGATCCCATTTGATTTTAGTTGAATTGAGTCACAAAATAAACCAACTAATTTTAAATTAGGTAGATAACATTTTTTTCAATCATATCTCATATGACTCCTAAATCTATTAGGTGACATCATAACCTTGCCTTTAAATTTATATAATCATGAATTACTACTCTAAATAATAAAAATTTAGTTAAGTAGGACCACATTACTTTAAGATAAAAGATATCCATGTTAAAGGGGCTTTAAACTTTACAATAAATAAAACTATAGCTTTATGCTTAAATAATAGAAAGTAACAATCATATTCTTAACGTGTACTTAATATTTTAACGACTAATTTAATTTTATTCGTCTCAAGCACAAAATCACACAATCACACACACATACACATATATATATAACATGTAATTAACTATGCATCAAAATATATCAAACATATAATAATACCATGCAATTTCTCATGCTAATATAATTAAATTATATGCATGAAATATCAAAATTTGTTTGATTCTAATTATTGATCTTCATAATCTAAAATAATATTCATAACTCTTTATAAGTAAATTAGATTAAAGTCATTGACTACTACATTAATTAAATTCCTATTCCACATAGAAATTTAATTTGATTTGAAAATTTTATTTAATTCAAGTGAAAAGTATTTCCAATTACCTTGGCTCTTTTAACAAAATTTAACTAAAAATAATTTTCAATGAAATATATTTCTTACTTGTTATAATTTAGAAAAAATCTTTTTTCAAAATTTAACAATACTTTCTAATTCAATTAGAAACTATTTCTAATCCCATTAGAAATAATTCTTCCTTAGTTAAAAAACTATTTTCTAATAAAGGAAAATAAACATTAATATTTAATTTAAAAATATTTTATTTGTTTAAAAATTAATTTTTAATTAATTAGAAAATTTTCCTTAATAAACTAGAAAAATCCTTTCAAAAAATTAAAGATAGCTTAATTTTCTCAATTAATAAATAATTTTTTTCAAATTTAATCAATACAAATACTTTTCATAATAAATTGAGAAATTTATTATTCATAAATAAAGAAGCAATTTTTAAACAAATAGAACAATAATTCTCTAAATAATAAATTAAATTTATTTCAATCAAATTGAAATAGATAAACTAATTAAGAAACATATTTTCTTAATTGCTTATGACATTTTTCTTAATTTTAAAGAGTCTAATTAATTAATTTTGATTTACTGAAAATATGAATTAAATTTAATTCTAAAAACAATATTTCTCAAAGTTAAGAATCAATCTAATTATTAATCTTAAATTTAAATTTAAGAATCAACCTAATTATTAATCATAGTTACATTAAAAAAATAATTGATTTCATTTTAAAATTAATTTTAAATTTAAAACTCTTTTAAATTATCTTTGATTATGGGTTATTTCAGAATTGGATTCCTCTTAATTTGAGAGCTAAATAAGCTCAAATCTAGATCTAAAATATATTATTCTAATACTCAAATAATTCTTATTCTAACTTTAGGATATACTATCCTAGTTGCTAATTATTCTTTATTTTAGGCTAAAAATCCCTTAGTCTTAACCTATACTAGAAGTTAAACTTCTAAAACAAGAGATCTGATATTTAAAAAATTCAATATATATTAGAACGGCATAAAATTGATTAAAAATTGAATAAAATTTAAAATTTAAAATTTAAAATATAATTACAGAATTTGAAGTTTAATTAAAAATATTATTAAAAATATTAATTGATTTATTTTAGTTTATAAAAACTTATTGATTTATAAAAATTGAACAACTAATAAATAAATAAATAAAATTTTAACAATAAAAATTATTAAAATAAATTGAATCAAAAATTTAAAATAAAAATTAAAAGAAATAAAATTTTTACAATTAAACCAACAAAACCGATTGTTTTATTCGAATAAAATTTTTCATATACCCAAACAACCCCTTCATCGTCCAAAAAGCCCTAATTTCATGAAAGAAATAAGTTGTTGCCCCTCATTGGGCTAGTATCATTATCTCCGTGGCTGCCGCTGCTAACATTCGTCTATCCTTTGTCCAGCTACTGCCATCTGCAAGTTCACAAAACCACCGCAACGACTTCAACAACTTCTTTAAGCTGCAGAGCGTGACACGTTGCCACCCATTCAGCCTCAGTCACGTAAAAAACAAGCGAGAAGTGGCCTCCTCGTGCAACTCCAACTGCTGGTGATTGTTGTGCTTGTCAAAGGGAAAGATCTTATCACCGACTTGCTTATCTAAAGTAACTCCATGCCTACAGTTGACATGCCGGCCCCCACCTTGCCCACCAACCTCCTCTCTTTAACGATCATTGCCACCATCCACAACGATCATTGCCTGGCTTCTTTAGCAGTCTTATCAAGCCCAGCCTTGCATATATTTCAGGAGCTTCCGATGGTTGTTATGGAGCCCATCCATTAAGACAAGCGTGGAGTTTTATACTGCAGAACACTACGCTAATGGCGTGTTTTGTTTTGCGTGGGGTTTGTTTGTTTTCTTTATCCTTTGTAATAAAAAAACACAAAACTAACAATTCTTTAGAGGTTTACAATAGTATGCCCTCAATATCAATAATAGGGTCGTTCCCAGAGTACCCAATCTTAATTCGGTCACGTGTTGTAATTGTTTTATGAAGTTAAGCAAAATACAGTGATGGTAACAGATGTTTTAAGAGAGAGAGAGAGAGAGGAAGTCACGTGAGAAGATTTGAAGAATGAAATAACAATATTCAATTTAACATATCCATATAGCCGTTAGTGAGAGCTTATATACACGTGATTACGTAAAATTTCAATATATGATACTGTATGATTGCATATATGAAGTTTTATTTAAACGTTGTGTATTGGTCTCGACTTCACGTTGCTATTTCTTTATTAAATTTGAACGTTATCTCCCATGTTTAGTTCATCTTCTTCGTTTAATTTTTTCCACCAAATTAATATCTACAAATCGCTTCCGTAAGTCATACAAATATTCCCATGTTGCATTGTTAAGTCAAGAAGACTTTACGTCTATTAAATTTAGTAACAATCAAATAATAATAATATTAGAAATAAATGAACTGTTTTAATAAGTCTGTTAAGTGTTAAGAAAAATAGAAGTATCATATAGTCATTCCAAACGAAGAGCAAATCAGAGAAGAAGCAAAACATAGACGATACGTCATCACAGAAAAAGTAAAATACAGAAGAAGCAAAGCACAGACGATATGCCATTCTAGAAGAAGAAAAACACAGAAGAAACAAAACACAAACAATACGTCATCACAGAAGAAGTAAAATACAGAAGAAGTAAAACACAGATGACACGTCATCACAGAAAAAGCAAAACACAGAAGAAGCAAAACACAGACGACACATCTTCACAGAAGAAGCAAAACACAGAAGAAACAAAACATAGACGACACGTTATCACAGAAGAAGCAAAACATAGAAGAAGCAAAACACAGACGATACAGAGAAGAAGATACTCTAGTACGTTGGACAGTTAGTTAGTTGGAGTTAGTTACAGAACTCAACTAGATAACGGTTTCTAAAAGAAACAAGAAGCAGCTTTCAAGAAGCAGTTAGAGACTTAGGCTATAAATGTTAGTCATAGTCGAAGATTGAAGAAGTTAGAAGTTTTAAGCTTTGAAGTTTTACATACCTAAAAAAAATTTGTATTCAAAGTGCGATAAAAGAGAGCAAACGCTACTGTAACGAAAAGCTCACAATATCTTTCTTAGTGAGAGAAAGAAAAGGCTAAGAACCTGGAGAGGCTAAGACAGCAGAAAGAATACTTTGTGTAAGAGACCTGAAGAGGCTCTAAAAGAGAAGAAAGAATACTTGTAAAGTTGAAGAAGTATAGTGAAATCTCAGACGAACTCTAAGAACTGGACGTAGCCCAAGGTTTGGGATGAACCAGTATAAAATCGTGGCTTCTATTCTGTAACCTTACATTTTAATTTTCTTGTTGTTAGACAAATAGATAGAATTTATTTGTGATTCAAATACGTTGCTACTTTAGTATAATATCTTTAGTATTCATTTGATAGTTGAAAAGGTTTTTCAAAAAATATCAAAAGTTTTGTATTCTAAAAAAGATTACACAATTCAACCCCTCTTCTTGTGTATTTCATATACTTTACGTGAATTCTATATTAATAAGTGATTTACTTCAGTTAGTATCAGAGCTCAGTTTCTAAGAACGACCTTTACAAAGTGAGGACAAAGGTCCATGGCTAAATCACATGTTTTTATAGCTGAAGGTGCCTCGGTCACAAGACCTCCTGCATTCAATAGTGAGGATTATCATTATTGAAAGGACAGGATGCGGCTCTTTATAGAATCCACACACATTCACCTATAGGATATCATCGAGAATGGACCATACATACCAGCAGATGGTGAAGGAAATACGATTTCTCGTACCAGATGGTTAGCCGATCATAAAGCTAGATTTCAATTAAACTCGAAGGCCAAGTTCTTTCAGAGTTATACTCTAAGCAGAAGTGAATATGATAAAGTTCATGGATGCGAAACTGCAAAGGAGATGTGGGATGCTTTATCCATCACACATGAAGGCACAAATTAGGTGAAAGAATCCAATATTAGTATTCTTGTACATCAGTATGAGCTGTTCAAGATGAAAGAAGATGAGTCTATTGATCAGATGTTTGGATGATTTCAAACTATCGTGAATAGACTTAAAGCTCTTGGGAGAATCTATGATAATCAAGACCATGTCAGAAAGATTCTTAAAAGTCTACTTAAAAGATGGAGACCCAAAGTTACTGCAGTACAAGAAGCCAAGAGCTTGAGCAAATTAAAGCTAGATGAATTGTTTGGTTTTTTGAAGATACACGAAGTAGAGCTTGATACAGAAGATAAACTTAGAAGAGACAAATCTATAGCATTAAAGGTTGGTCAGGAAAATCACAAGATTCAAAAAAATAGAAGTTCATTGTCAAAAGCATTGAAGATTGAAGAAATCAAGAATGATGATACCAGTGAATCTGATCAAGATTCAAGTGAAGATGATGGTGAACTATCTTTCATTTCAAGAAAGATTAGTAGAATGTGGAAAGAAGAAAGCAAAGGGAAATAAAGATTTTTCTTTTAAGAAAAATAACAAAGACAAAGTCAAGAACGAAAAAATCTCTATCATTTGCTACGAGTGCAACAAACCAGGACACTACAAGTCTGAATGCCCATTGCTCAGAAGAAAACAAAAAAAAGTAAAGAAAACAAAAAGAGCATGATGGCAACTTGGGAAGATTTGGATTCGTCCGAATCTGATTTGGATTCAAAAGCATCAGTACAAGCAAATATATGCTTAGTAGCTGAAAAAGAAAGTGACGATGATGTAACTTCTAATTTTAATGAACTTCAAGAAGCATATTTAGAATTGTTAGAAGATTCACATGCTATACTAAAGCAATATAGATCCTTAAAAAGTAAATTTGTTTAAAACTTGAAGAACATGGAAGTGTTAGAGAAAGAAAACATCTGCTTTAAAAAACAAGTAGACGATGTGAAAAAGAAAGTAACTATAGATAGATCTGAGGAAATTAGTCAGTTGAAACAAAGGATTAATACTCTTTTAGTAGATTTATCAACCTTTACTGAAAGTACAAAAAAGATGAACGACATGATTGGAAGATATAGATACCCTAATGATAAGAGTGGTTTAGGGTTTACTAATAGCAATACTAGTTACAAAAGAGTTTTGTTCCTTACAGAAAGAAAAAGAAGCAATCTTCTTATTATCATTCGATAAATAATTATAAGACTAACTCCAAAGGACCCAAGAAAATCTGGGTAACTAAAAAGAATATAATATCTACTGCAGATCTCCTTCCTTGGAAAAAGCAACCAGCACCAATAGTATTAGGATAGTGGATGCTCGCGACATATGACGAGAAGAAGGTTTATGTTCCTAGATCTTCAAAATAAGCATGGAAGATTAGTAACTTTTGGAGACAACCAGCAAGGCAAAATAGTTGGAATCGGCAAAATCGGTAAAGATTCCTTTACATCTATTGATAATGTTCTGCTAGTTGAAGGTTTAAAGCATAATTTGATTAGTGTAAGTCAATTATGTGATTCTGGCTTTAAAGTATCCTTTAATCAAAATTCTTGTGTAGTCAAAAACAAGGACGGTTCCATTTTTTTTGCCAAAAGATGAAACAATCTTTATAAGATTAATTTATAAGATTTGTAAAATCAAAATATTTCATGTTTTATATCAATAGATGAAGAAAACTGATTTGGCATAAAATGCTAGGTCATGTTAGTTTTAAACATATTTCTAAGTTGATTAAACATGATTTGGTAAAAGGTTTACCAAAAATAAGTTTTAACAAAGATTTCTTTTGTGAGAGTTATCAAAAAGGAAAACAGGTTAAAACATCTTTTTCTTCTAAAAATGTTGTAACTTCGTCTAGACCTCTTGAGTTGTTACATATAGATTTATTTGGTCCAACTAGGACATTAAGTCTTGGCGGAAAGAAGTATGGTCTCGTAATTGTTGATGACTTCACAAGATTTTGTTGGATATTATTTTTATCATATAAAGATGAGTCTTTTAAATTTTTTAAAGTTCTTTCCAAAAAGTTACAAAATGAAAAAGAAATTTCTATTGCTAGAAGTATAAGTGATCATGGTGATAAATTTGAAAATGAAAAATTCAGAATATTTTATGAAGAGAATGGAAATTTTCATAATTTCTTTGCTCCTAGAACTACACAATAGAATGGAGTTGTAGAAAGAAAGAATAGGACGATTCAAGAAATGGCAAGAACCATGCTTTGTGAAATGAATCTTCCTAAGTATTTCTGGGCAGAAGCTGTAAATACAGCTTGTTATATTCAAAACAGAATACTTTTGTGACCTTGGTTAAATAAAACTCCATATGAGTTATGGAAAGGAAGGAAGCCAAATATCTCTTATTTCCATCCGTTTGGTTGCAAGTGAACTATATTGAATACAAAAGATATATTGGATAAATTTGATTCTAAGATCAATTCAGGAATCTTTCTAGGATACTCATTGTCTTTTAAAGCTTATAGGGATTATAATCTTGTTTCTAAATCTATGCATGTCAAATTTGATGATGGTTTACAACCAGATAGAAGAAATGATTTTAATAATGAAACCCTATCAGTTCCCTTGGTCGATAATGTAAACTTGTCACCATCAGATGCTCCACTAGAAGGTGTGAGAACTAGGTCTAAATTTAGAAGATAAGTAAATGTAGCTTTTATTTCTGAAATAGAGCCTAAGAAAATTGATGAAGTTTGGATCTTAGCCATACAAGAGGAGCTGAATCAATTTACAAGGAATAAAGTTTGGTCTTTAGTTCCCAGACCCTCCAATAAGTCTATCATAGGA
>JANZLD010000006.1:24210083-24220376 GCA_026413575.1 Erythroxylum carthagenense | reverse complement strand
AATTTCCAAGAAAAAGGAAATGGTATGATTTGCATGAGTTTGAGTAAAAATGGTTATGAGAAAAAGAAAGAAAGAAAGAAAAAATTATACCGGATTTGGATAGTCTAGGTTTCCAACGCGATCGTTTTTCTTCGTTCTTTGTTCTCGGATGTCGGATTCGCTTTGTTAAGTGTTTGTTTCCGCTTTCGATTTGTATTCGATCCGCTTCTCTATTTTTGTTTTGATTTGATTCGATTTGCTTGGTGATCCGATTTGCATTTCGCTTCGCTTTGCTCGCTTTCACTTCAAGCCAATTCGCATTTGTTTCTGTTTTGTTCCGTTTCGAATTCGAAAAGAATCCGTTCTTTCGATATCTGCTTTCGATTCTGTTTGCTCATTTTGCGTTTCGTTTTTCGGTTGGGATCCGGTTTTCGGATCAGGTCCCAACACAAACTATTAAAACATACGTATCGATTTTATATACAATGCACATGAGACTCGCTTTCAATTATTATTGTTGTGACTGAGTGCTTTTTTATCTAGCCCATAGCCCTTAGTAGATACCGAGTTGTATCAGATAATGTCCCATATCCCTTAGTGGATACTGGATACATTCATAACTGAGCTTGAGGCTTTGATCATAGTCTTAGCTTTAAGCTCTTTTTCGGTAGCTACTCCGGTCACAACATCCTTTATGTTTCATGTATTCGTGTAATGAAATGCATCACATTTTCATATTCTCAATCAATTAGATGATCAATCAATCACTTTCATATATCATCGGACTTTAGTCAGGAATTCAACATTTAAGTTGAGAATCACTTTTTCATTCATATGCATATTCAAAACTAGGTCTGGAATTTAACAATCAAGTCATGTATCACATCTTTCATCAAATTAACATACAAGGAGCACTTCAATGTTCTCACATTTATCAAACTCCTCAGATATTCAATGTTCGGAAATCAGAATAATCACATTCACATTATAAAATCATTTAAGACGTAATACAAACAGAACAATCAGTAAGTAAGACCATCTAGGTTGACTCACAGTATACTCCAGATTAGCATTAGCTTCCGTGATTCAGAAACATCTGGATGCAGACATTCTATCCTATATCATCATCATACAATACACATTTACACAAATTATTAATTGCACAATCATATGAACACTCAATCACATACACATGTATATGTGTTGTGTATAATGCATGCTCAATGACAATCTCGGGTATAATATCTAAATTCACATCTTATGCTCATTCTCATTTCATAATTCATATATATCTAATTGAACTTAGGTTTACACTTCATTTTTACATGATCATTCTAAGTTCACCATTTAATCTTTACCCGTTATATATGTCTAGCTTATTCTTAAGTTACACCTCAAGAACACTTAGCCTTTCTAACGTCATAATCCAATTTCTTATCATTTCTTTTCTAACATTACATGCTCTCACAATACTCAATACTCAATTCTCATTCACATTTACTTAATACATATTACTCAACTCCTTTGGATCATAACTATAATCATATGCACATCTTTATTCTCATTACACTCATGCCTTTTGGTACTTTGATATTATCAATTCATTTACTAAGTTATAACCCCAATTATCACTTCAAACATATCAAAAATTAGTCACTTAGTTAAGGAATCATTCTAGGTTCATTCTAAGTCTCATTTAAGCCTTAATTAAGACCCATTGACCCCTGAATGTCTGTTAGGCGAACATCTATGTCCGTTAAATGGACCTTTACAGGTCTCTTATAGGTACTTCAAATTTTGACCCTTTAAACATCAAAATCTCTTCTTTGGGTCTTCATATAATTGTAGATCTCGAAATCCTCTTTAAAACCATACTAAATGACCTCAATCCGAGTTCTATAGAAAAAATTAGGCCTCTTGCCCCAAAGTATATCCAAGTCTATCCACATTTTCTAGATTCTAACTCTTTACTTACTGCATTCACTACCTTAAGCTTGTCTATCATTTCTAATTCAATTTCTCCTCATTTTCCCATCATTATAACTCCATTTCATCTCAATATCATCCATAAAAAATTATATTCCATGATTGATCATGAACACTAATAATAGAACATACACATATATACATATTCATCATCAACTTCCTACACATATTCAACTTCATTTTCACTTTCATTTCACTTCTAAATATCATCTTAATTCTTCCCATTTTAAGATACCACATTACTCCCTTTCTTTAGCTTTAGACGCATTTTATTTCATCAGAAAGCACCCAAAGAAATTCACGTTAATTCATCCAGAAAATAGAACAAAAACCTATTATGTATCCAGTTTTTTTGCAGTTTTTTCTACGCCCAGTACTCAACTTCAAGTCAAAATTTAGAACTCTTAAGGATAGAAGTTGAATTCAATGTCTTTATGAATAATGTAGCCATATGTCTCTAATTTAATCCAAATAAAAAATCATCTCATTTGGATATCTACAGAATAAGTTATGGCTAAATCACAGATGCATAATCAAAAGAAAATGTTACAGCTAACATTTTTCCAGCACACTATAAACACCATTTACTCAATTAATCCAAAATTACAATAATCATTCTACCTTAAAAACATCTGTATAAAAACTTATGGATCATTAATCATCATACATGTAAAAGTAAAACATTAATCTACCCATATTACTCATTCATGTTTTTGCATATACCCATCATCAATTTATGAACATTTAAACTCTAACTATCATCAAATATGCTTCATTTATCAAATCAAGAAGAATGATGCTTATACTTATTTGTTTAGCTTCAATGTCTTCAAACTCTTCAAGATCTCTCTTAACCCTAGCTTTCTTCTCTCACACGTGCATCATCATTCAAGGGTAGTAGGGTTAGGTTTTTAGTAAGAAATGAAGAAAATAGCATGACCAGTGATGGAAGAAAACACGGTTCAACTTTGAGGTTGGATAAGAGAGTGTCATAGATGGAGAGAAGAATGAAGAAGATGGAGATGAGAGAAGCATGAATCATGTTTAGCAAGTGAAAGACCCAAAATATGGTCTTTCAGAGTGACATATGGCAAGTGACAATGGTGTTTCACTTAATAAACTTGTGACTTAAACTTGTGGTGTGCCACGCCATAGGTTTAAGTCACAAGTTTATTAAGTGAAAGACATTGTCATTTGCCATATGTCACTCTCTCAAGGTCTCTTCTTGGTCTTTTATTAACTAGTCCATTTGTCTCCTATTTCTACTCCAATTTTCAATAACATTAGTCATTAAATCTTAATGTCATATATTAAAATTTCTACTACAATTTGATATTTATTTCAATCACAATTTATCAATTGTTCCACCATTTGGTATTTTTCTAATCCAAAAATAGCCTTAATTTTTAGAAAATTATCATATTTATCCAAAAATTCCAATTCACGATTTATACATTCCAACTCAATTTAAGACATATAATCCATAATTCACAATTTCAAATATAATCACATTTATAGATCAATTATAGCAGAAAAATGTCAATGAATGCATGTACAATCATTTTCATATGTAAAAATCAACATTCACGTGTGTGTATACTACCGTTATGCACAAGCATGAAATGCAATTTTCTAAGCTCTCATTGTTATTTTCTCAGTTTTAGAAGTCTAGGGTTCTAACCCTTAGTATGGAAACGAGATGTTACATTTCTCGCCCCTAAAAAAAATATTGTCCTCAAAATTCTTATCTGATTGATAAAAAAAGGCAGGGGTATTGTATCCTTGTATACTCCTCCGTTTCCCATTTAGCCTCATCACTCAAATAATTTCTTCCACTTGACTATGGTCAATGGAATTACTCGATTTTTCATTTGCTTATTCAGATATCACACTATCTTAATTGTTTCCTTAATATATTTTAGACTATTTACAATTTCACTTTCGGTATCAATAATGCATATATCGGATTATAACGATATTTCCTAAACATACCTATGTAACACTGTGTGAATCTGAAACATCTTTCATCGGTAGTACTAACTTATAAGTCGATGGTCCTATTCTCACAATACTTTCATAGGGACCAATTTATATCGGGCTTAGCTCCCTTTTTTCTAACCTGAGTACACCTTTTCTCAATCTAAGCACACTTTGGAAAAGTGATACTTTCAGAGACATTTCATCTTTTGCTGGATAATTCACATCTCTTTAGTGTTAATTCCAATTAACTCTTATATCTATCTCTCTATATTCCATACCTTAGTGTTGACATGCCTAACTTGTTTATCTTTCTTGAATCACTTAATTTCTATTTCAAATTCATTTTACTTATCAATAACATCTCAAATCAATTATGGCCTTCAACAGTTTTTAGGCCTTATTCATCCAAATATAAAGGTGGATGACTCTTTCTGCCATATAATGCCGCATACGGTATTCTAACAATATAACTGTAATAAAGATCGTTATGCTTAAAGTCAACTAAAACTATACATTGACCTCATATTCTTATGAACTCCAAAATATAAGCTTTAAGCATATCTCCAATAGTTAAAACTGTTGGCAACTTATACATACAGTCACTTGGTTCTATATCCTTAGTTGTTAAAGGTTGTTTCGGTGTATTCCTACTAAGACGTATAGCTTAGGTTACTATTTGTACTTTATCCAAAAATCTCTTTTCTCAATCGTCTCCTTCAAATACACATACTTCTTATTTCAATCACAAGGTATCATTTTTCAACCAAACTCAAAATTTGGGTTCATTTTTAATTTCTCAATAAATTCATAAATTATGAATCCTCAATTTCGACTTTGTTTATTCTTTCATGTAAAACTGATCTTAAATTCAATGCAGCTAATAATACTTCGATTAGCCCAAAAATTCAACTCAACATTCCATGCTCTTTATTGCCCTAGGTTTGGTAACCTTAATATCTAAATTTGCACTACACCGCTATTGAATTTTCTGTTCAATGCATCAGATTACAACACTAGCTTTACTGGGAAATACTAATTTGTACTTCATATTCTTCAAGTAACTCTATCCACTGTGTCAGTCTTGTATTCAATTCTTTTAAACTCAACAATTACCTCAAACTTTAATGATATGTTATATTTAAATATAGATCCAAAACATTTCACTGTACATATAATTTCTCTAAGCTCTCAAAGCAATTACTATTGCAACACGTTCTAAATCATACTCCGAATAATTCCACTCATGAGACTCTAACTATCTCCATACATATGAAATCATTTTATCATGATATAATAGATTGCATCGTAATCTCTGGTAGTATCCAATATATAGATAGTTTTAAAGAACTCCAGATCTCTTATAAATTCCTTGGAGTTTCTCACTTCCTCATTATCTATACTTTCTTTGGGTCTCCCAATGTGTCATGTTCAGATACTAAATGACCCAACATATTATTTGATCAAGCTAAGATTCAATATTATTGAACTTCGCATATAATTGTTTCTACGTTTATGATATGTAAGAAGTACCTCAAATATTCAAAATATCAACTTTTTGAACACATTCAATATATCATCTATGATCACAGTCACTAATTGATCCAACAAAATTGGAATGCTTTATTCTTCAATACCATAATACTTTCGGGAGCATTTGTTAACTTAAATAAATATTGCCAAAACTTAAGGTGCCCATTATTAGTTCTCGTAATTCCTTAAGTAACTAACTCCTCAAATGAGATAATATTATCTCATGTTATTTTTAGTCTCCTAATATTCTAATGTCTGTTCATTCCTACTAGTTTGTCGACACATTTCAATTTATTTGCAATCTTAACTTCCTGTATTGGTAACACATTCATCAAATCTAATTGTATCTCCTATACATATTTACATGGAATATAGTGTGGACCTTAGTTCCTTTAGCAATAGTGGTAGTATTATCTCCAATTCAAGAATCCAATAACATACTTGGATACTTTATATCATATACGACCCATGAACTCTTAATAATATATTCATTTTTCTCACAACTGAATCTCGTATCTATCTGACTCCAATATTCACTTTTGGCTCATTAACTATTCATAATATCTCAATAAGATCAATTTCTGTCACAACTTATATGATCAAAATATCTTTTATAATAAGGCTCAGTGAAGCATTAAGCATATTCATTCACTCTTATACCTTGGTATATACCATCAAGATCATTACATCTTATCTAAAGATGTATTTATGATAATTCACCAATTAATAACTTATGCTAATGATACCTTAATCTCATTTGTTTTTGTACAACACTTCTTCTTTTGCACCTGTCCTCAATTGTTAGGACTATGCCACGATCATGTCCTGTTTCGTTTTCCTTCGTTTTATTTGAATTTATCACTCAAAGTAACATCATTTACACTTTCAATCTATCCCCAATTGATAATTATAAGCACTTTCACATGTTACTCTAATTCATCTTAGACTTTGAACTATGAGAACTATGACTAATGGATATTTAATAAGTCATAGAATCTTCACTCATATAACATATATGTGCTTAATATTCTCACTTGTCATGTTGATCCCATTATCAGATATGTATTCAAAATAACAAATCAACTTAACGTTGACAACTTTTACATATATCGCTATCATTATCTCACCTTCCAATTACCATATATCGTCATATATATGTATGTTCACAATCAAATTATAATTATAGATGCATAATCATCCTAAAATTCCAATCTCAATTCCACTAATATTTTCTTATGGAGGATCATAACTCTTATCACATTGATCATACAACCATTTCAGTTCCAAGTTCATCTTCTTAAGGTCATAATAAAATTTTTGTTTTCATTCCATTTTGTTTGTATACTTTAATCTCATCATTTATACTTATATCTCTATTTTTCTCAAACAATTCACGATAATGCATTCACATCTATATCACATTCAGGGAAATATCACTATAGTACAATACTGGTGTCATATTCGATAACACATTCACCAATACAATTGCGTTGAATCTTTATCTGTCATATAAAACTAGATACTATTTCTCATTTCTATATATCCACAAACTTTCATTTTCTCACATTATGATAGATCATCATTCTTCTCATTATTTCTATCCCCTCAAACTTTTAACAAATGCTCATATGTGTGGCTCATGTAAATATGACTCAGACCAGGGATTAGTTGCTGCTGCATGCTAAGACATGTCTAAAATGTATGTAACTTGATAAATATTTCAAAAAACGCCTATGTAAGATTCTAAATCTTGGGCTCTGATACTAAAAATTATAGCACCCCACTCTCATAAGACATGTACCCGACATCCTTAGTGATGTTCGAGAACTTGACCCGTGAGGGTGACATGTTAACACAATCAGTCAGCAAAATCTCATTACAAGAAATTTTTTCTATTATTCTTTTTTTTAAAACAATGCATGTATATATGGAAATCTATAATCAAATTAGGCCCACTTTCATTCAGAAACATTTTGAATAGCAACATTTCAATCATTATATAACTCATTGGAATTTCACTAGTCATTCGGGGCCATTACAGAGACAAAACACTTATAAACATAATATTATTACACTTTAAAATCATTTACAAACATTTCCAATTTGGAAAGTTATTACAAACCGAATTATTTAAATACATATGATATAATTGTTATGGAAAACACAATTTAATACAAAAATAAGAAATAAAAATGCAGATGCGAGCTAATCCTGACCTCTATCTCTTACTTGAATGCAGTTGGTATACTCTTGTTTGCCTAGCAGGGTAACTCTTCTGAGCCTGAAAAAAATATTGCAAATTTTAGGTGAGTTTTTGCAAACTCAGTGAGTGATCATCCTCGATGGTTTACTCAATCACATAACATATACAATTCATCAATTCATCATATTGAATCACATACATTGCACATTCACTTAAGCATAAATCACATTTAGAAAGCATTCAAATTATTAAAACATACATATCGATTTTATATGCAATGCATATGAGACTCACTTTAAATTATTATTGTTATAATCGAGTGCCTTTTTATCTAGCCCATATCTCTTAGTGGATACCAAGCTATATCAGATAATGTCCCATATCCCCTAGTGGATACTGGGTGCATTTATAACTGAGCCTAAGGCTCTGATCACAGTCTAAGCTTTAAGCTCTTTTTTGATGACTACTCCGGCCATAATAGCCTTTATGTTTCATGCATTCATGTAATGAAATACATCACATTTTCATATTCTTAATCAATCAAATGATCAATCAGTCACTTTCATATATCATCAGACCTTAGTCCAGTATTCAACAATTAAGTTGAG
Source organism: Erythroxylum carthagenense (assembly GCA_026413575.1). NCBI lineage: Eukaryota > Viridiplantae > Streptophyta > Magnoliopsida > Malpighiales > Erythroxylaceae > Erythroxylum > Erythroxylum carthagenense. The sequence continues at coordinate 24,212,090 of JANZLD010000006.1, read as the reverse complement.
AATCACTTTTTCATTCATATGCATATTCACATTTTTCTTCAAAACTAGATCTGACATTTAACATTCAAGTAATGTATCACATATTTCATCAAATTCACATACAAGGAGCACTTCAAGGTTCTCACATTTATCAAACTGCTCAGAAATTCAATTTTTGGAAATCAGAACAATCATATTCACATTTCAAAATCGTTCAATATATAATACAAACAAAAAAATCAGTAAATAAGATCATCTAGGTCGACTCACAGTATGCTCTAGATTAACATTAACTTCCATGATTTGGAAACTTTGGATACGAATGGTCTATCCTGTATCATCATCATACAATATATATTTACACACATTATTAATTGCACAATCATATGAACACTTAATCACATACATATGTATACTTGTTGTGTATAATGCATGCTCAATGACAATCTCAGGTATATTATCTAAATTCACATCTCGTGCTCATTCTCATTTAGTAATTCATATATGTCTAATTGAACTTAGGTTTACACTTCATTTGTACATGATCATTATAAGTTCAGCATTCAATCTTTACCCTTTATATGTGTCTAGCTAGCTTATTCTTAAGCTTACACCTCAAGAACACTTAGTTCTTCTAATGTCATTATCCAATTTCTCGTCATTTCTTTTCTAACATTATTTTCTCTTATAATACTCAATTCTCATTCACATTTACTTAATACATATTACTCAAATCCCTTGGATCATAACTATAATCATATGCACATCTTCATTCTCATTACACTCATGCCTTTTGGTACTTTGATATCATCAATTCATTTACTAAGTTATAACCCCAATTATCACTTCAAACATATCATGTCATGATCCGGTACTACATCGGGCCCATGACAACTGCCGCATACCCTGGCCAAGGATACTCGCAGTATCCTTAATCCGACTATGCAAGGCTTACTAAATATCTCTCTCTTTTTTTAGAAAAATTTAGGCAACACAACGACTGTATTTTAAAAATTCCAAAAACCTGCAAATGATTTTAAACACACTTCTATATCCACATCTAGCCACAACTTCAGGACTCTCTAGTCCACTCAAGAAAATCTCAACTCCAGGCAATCTCAACTCAAGTATCAAAAGTTCATACATAGAATCTTTACAACACAAGGCAATCAAAAATTAACTCGCAAAATCATAAAGTATATTTACATAAATACAGTTCACGAGCCACTAAACAATAAAAGTACAAAATGGGAGACTACCCACGTGCAGAAATACCTCAAAAATGTCAAAAAGCTGCACAGTCCTCATAGAGCTTCGAGCTCACTAAACTAACATACATGGATGGAAATCAGAGGGGGTGAGTACACTAAGTACTCCGTGAGCAGGAGAAGCATATATCACAAATAGAAGTGATTCATTCCAAGACAGTGTAGATAACCTATGAAGTAAATATATATCACAAAGAAAACACATAGGCCCAGCCTATGACTGAATGTATACTAGTTAGGAACCATAGGCTTAGCCTGTTAACTCACTCATCCGGTGAACATAGGTCCCAGTTCCAGTACACAAAAGCAAAAAAACATCATATGTATCAATCAAATCTCAATAGGAAAACCAATATTAGGATAAGCCAAAACAATCATGTGTGACACCATTAGTCGTCCAAACTAATGTGCACACCCATCGATACTCGGTGTTGGCTCGACTTTCATCCGTAGTGAGTCTGGACTAAAGTCGACAAGAGCGTCATGACCCTAGGTGATGACCTCATCGATGTCCAAACCCTAGCTATGGAATCATCTGCAAGTCCAGTAGAAAAGTGTCGATACGACGACTCGACTTTCATGTACCAGAGTCAAGGGTACGGGGGTCGCTGAATCATAATCAGGTGTGCCTAGCATACGATTGACCAATCGTTTTCTCACCAATCATAAAACAAATCATGTCCAATTATTAAGTATAAAATCAAGTAAGGCACCATGCCTTTATTTATCGGTCCAACCGATGAAATAAAACTGTGCCATG
>JANZLD010000006.1:24198305-24209983 GCA_026413575.1 Erythroxylum carthagenense | reverse complement strand
ATTACAATTAAGTCCTTAACTTTTACAAATTTTGCAATTAAGTCCATATGTACACCAATTTCTCCAATTTAGCTTTCGAAGTGTCTAATAAGTTTATAAATCATGTCTAATCACCTTTAAGGCATTAGAATACATTTAATTTAACCACCACAGTCTTATCCATCTGATGGACTCGATTTTACACACTTAAAACTTATGTGTGAAATTTTCAAGATTTTGCGTACCGATGAACCCTAAGTTCATGTAAGGGCATATAATGTTATATATCACTAGCATATGTACCAAAAGGATTCAATTACATATTTAAAGTCATATACAACAATGTATACATCAATATATAGTAGTATCTCCAAATACAGAACAACACAAAAGGCTCAAAAATCCGATGTTACATATCACATATTAGTCAGTTAATCAAGGAATCATTATAAGTTCATTCTAAGTCTCATTCAAGCCTTAATTAAGACCCATTGACCCGTGAATGTCCGTTAGGCGGACATCTATGTCCGTTAAATGGACCTTTACAGGTCTCTTATAGATACTTCAAATTTTGACCCTTTAAACATCAAAATCTCTTCTTGGGGTATTCATAGAATTGTAGATCTCGAAGTACTCTTTATAACAATACCTAAAAGACCTCAATTCGAGTTCTACAGAAAAAGTTATGCCTCTTGCCCCAAAGTATATCCAAGTCTATCCACATTTTCTATATTCTAACTCTTTACTTACTACATTCACTACCTTAAGCTTGTCTATCATTTATAATTCAATTTCTCCTCATTTTCACATCATTCTAACTCCATTTCAACTCAATATCATCCATAAAAAAAATTATATTCCATGATTGATCATGAGCACTATTAACAGAACATACACATATATACACATTCATCTTCAACTTCCTACACATATTCAACTTTATTTTCACTTTCATTTCACTTCTAACTATCACCTTAATTCTTTCCATTTTAAGATACCATATTACTCACTTTCTTTAGCTCTATACACATCTTATTTCATCATAAAACACCCAAAGAAATTCACATTAATTCATCCAGAAAATAGAACAAAAACCCATTATGTATCCAGTTTTTCTGCAGTTTTTCCTACAACCAGTACTTAACTTCAAGTCAAAATTTAAAACTCTTAAGGATAGAATTTGAATTCGATGTCTTCATGAATAATGTATCCATATGTCTCTAATTTAATCCAAATAAAAAATCATCTCATTTGGATATCTACATAATAAGTTATGGCTAAATCACAGATGCATAATTAGTGGAAAATGTTACAACTAACATTTTGCCAGCATACTATAAACACCATTTTCTCAATTAATCCAACATTATAATGATCATTCTACCTCAACAACATCTCTATAACAACTTATGGATCTTTAATCATCATAAATGTAAAAGCAAGACATTAATCTACCCACATTACTTACTAACGTTTTTGCATATACCCATCCTTAATTTATGAACATTTAACCTCTAACTATCATCAAATATGCTTCATTCATCAAATCAAGAAGAGTGATCCTTATACTTAATTGTTTAACTCCAATGTCTTCAAAGTCTTCAAGATCTCTCTTAACCCTAGCTTTCATCTCTCACTTGTGCATCATCATTCAAGGGTGGTAGGGTTAGGTCTTTAGTAAGAAATGAAGAAAATAGCATGACTAGTGATGGAAGAAAGCAAGGTTCAACTTTGAGGTTCAAGGAGAGAGCATTGCAGATAGATAGAAGAATGAGGAAAATGAAGAAGATGGAGATGAGAGAAGCATGGATCATGTTTAGAAAGTGAAAGACCCAAAATATAGTCTTTCACTTAACAAATTCATGACTTTAGCATATGGTATGGAAAGTAACACTTGTCACTTACCACATGTCACTCTCTCAAGGTCTCTTCTTGGTCTTTCATTAACTAGTCCATTTATCTCCAATTTCTACTCCAATTGTCTCCTAATTTTCAATGCCTAAGTCATTAAATCTTAATGTCACATATTAAAATTTCTATTTCCATTTGACATTTGTTTTGACCACTATTCATCAATTGTTCTGCCACTTGGCATTTTTTCTAGTCCAAAAATATCCTTGATTTTCAGAAAATTCTCATATTAACTAAAAATTCCAATTCACTATTTATACATTCCAACTCAATTTAAGACGCATAATCTATAATTGACAATTCCAAATGTAATCACATTTATAGATCAATTATCCTTGAAAATGTTAATGAATGCATGTATAGTCATTTAAGTGTGCAAAAATCAATATTCACGTGTGTGTTTGCTAACATTATGCACGACCATGGAATACAATTTTTTAAACTCTCATTGTTGTTTTCTCAATTACAAAAATCTAAGGTTCTAACCATTAGTATGGAAGTAGGATGTTACATTTCTCCCTCTAAAAAAAATTTCATCCTCGAAATTCTTATCTGATTGATAAAAAAGGTAAGGGTATTATTTCCTCGTATTCTCCTCCATTTTTCATTTAGCCTAATCACTCAAATAATTTCTTCCACTTGACTATGGTCAATAGAATCACTAGATTTTCCAGTTACTTATTCAGATATCATACTATCTTAACTGTTTCGTCAATATATTTCAGACTACTCACAGTTTCACTTTCGGTATCAATAACACATATATCAGATCATAACGATATTTCCTAAACATATCTATGTAACATTGTGTGAATTTGAAAAATCTTTCATCGGTAATACTAATTCATAAGGCGATGGTCCTATTCTCACAATACTTTCATAGGGACTAATTTATATCAGGCTTAGCTCCCTTTTTCCTAACCTAAGCACACCTTTTTCTCAATCTAAGCACACCTTGGTAAGGTAATACTCTCAAAGACATTTCATCTTTTGCTTCATAATTCAAATCCCTTTAGTGTTAATATAGTTAACTCTTATATCTATCTCTCTATATTCCATACCTTTGGTGTTGATCCACTTAACTCATTTGTCTTTAATAAATCACTTAAGTTCTATTTCAAATTAATTATACTTATCAATAACATCTCGAATCAATTCTAGCCTTCAAACGTTTTTAGGCCTTATTCATCTAAATATAAAGGTGGACAACTCTTTCTGTCAGTAACGCTGCATAGGGTTTTCTAACGATATCACTGTAATAATGATTGTTATGCTTAAAGTCAATTAAAACTATATATTGACCTCATGTTCCTATGAGCTCTAAAATATAAGCTTTAAGGATATCTCCAACAGTTAAAACTGTTGGCAGCTCATACATATAGTGACTTGGTTCTATATCCTTAATCGGTCAATGTTGTTTTGGCACTAGGACGTATAGCTTAGGTTACTATTTGTACTTTATCCAAAAATCTCTTTTATCAATCATCTCCTTCAGGTACACATAATTTTTATTTCAATCACAAGGTATCATTTTCCAATCAAACTCAAAATTTGGGTTCATTTTCAATTTCTCAGTAAGATTCATAAATTATGAATCCTTAATTTGGACTTTGTTGATTCTTTCATGTAAAACTAATCTTAAATTGATTTGCCTAGAAATTCAACTCAACATTCCATGCTCTTTATTGCACTAGGTTTGGTAACCTTAATATCTAAATTTGTGCTACACTGCTATTGAATTTTCTGTGCAATGCATCAGATTACAACACTAGCTTTACTGGGAAATACTCATTTGTACATCATAATCTTCAAGTAACTCTATCCATTGTCTCAGTCTCGTATTCAATTCTTTTAAACTCAACAATTGCCTCAAACTTTAATGATCTTTATATTTATATATAGATCCAAAACATTTCACTGTACATATAATGTCTCTAAGCTCTTAAAGCAATTACTATTGCAGTAAGTTCTAAATCATACTCCAAATAATTCCACTCATGAGACTCTAACTGTCTCCATACATATGAAATCATTTTATTTTGCTGTAACATATTGCATCTTAATCTCTAGTAATATCCAATATAGCTAGTTCTAAAGAACTCCAGATCTCTTATAAATTCCTTAGAGTTTCTCACTTCCTCATTACCTCTACTTTCTTTGGGTCTCCCAATATGCCATGTTCAGATACTAAATGATCCAACATATTATTTGATCAAGCACATAGTTGTTTCTAAGTTCATGATATGTAAGAAGTACCTCAAATATTCAAAATATTCTCCTCTACTTTTCGAACACATTTAATATATCATCTATGATCATAGTCACTAAATGATCCAAACAAAATTGGAACACTTTATTCTTCAATACCATAATATTTTCGGGAGCATTTGTTAACTCAAACATATATTCCTAAAACTCAATGTGCCCATTATTAGTTCTCGTAATTTCTTAAGTAACTAACTCCTCAAATGAGTTAATATTCTCTCATGTTATTTTCAGCCTCCCAATTGACTTCTTTTCTCGAATGAATTTATACATTCATTCGATTTGCTCTAATTTCTCATCAACTTATTCTAATGTTTGTTCATTCTTACTTGTTCATATATGCGTCCTATTGAAGTTATTGAGGATGTTTTAGTCCAAGTTAATAGTTTGGTATTTCCAGTATATTTTTACATCTGGAAAATAGATGGAGATGGTGTTGAACCTTCGACTTTGATTTTGTTGGGTAGGGCGTTTACGAAGATGAACAAGATAAAAATTGATGTTGATAAGGGCACTCTTTCTATAGAGTTTGATGGAGAAATAGTAAAGTTCAATATTTTTTAAGCAATGGAATACCCTATTGATTTCCAATCTGTCTATCATATAGATATTGTGGATTCATTTGTGCAGGATATATTTAATGAAGAAAATATTGAAGATAGGTTGGAGTTTATGGCCAAATCAAAAGTAAGTGAGTAAATTGATGAAACTTCTAAAGTTATAGAAGTGTTATCAGTAATGCAAGTAGATTCAAAAACTTTAAATGCTGAGCTTACTATAAATCACAAAAAAAGGCTACCTTCTGCTTTTCAGGCTTTAAAGATTGAATTGAAGGCATTACCTGATCACCTAAGATATGTCTATTTGGGTGATAGATAATCATTATCTGTGATCATTTAAAAAATGTTGACTAAAGGGAAAAACAAAAATTTAGTGACACTATTTAAAGAATGCAAAATTGCAATTGGTTGGATTTTACCAAACATAAAAGGCATTAACCTAGCAATTTGTGTGCAAATGATTCTTTTAGATGAGAATGCTAAACCAAAATGGGAATCTCAAAGAAGATTCAGTCCAACAATGAAAGATGTGGTAATAAAAGAGATTTTAGAACTTTTGGATGCAGGTATAATCTATCCAATCTTGGATAGCAAAAGGGTAAGTCCAGTACATGTTATGCCTAAAAAAATTGGTATGACAGTGATATGAGACCAGAATGATGAGTGCATACTAATGAGGATACAAAATGGGTGACAAATGTGCATAGACTTTAGAAAGCTTAACTTAGCTACTAGAAAGCAGCATTTTCCATTACCTTTTACGGATCAAATATTAGAAAGACTTGTTAGTAACTTATGTTTTTGCTTTTTGGATGGATTTTTAGGTTGCTACCAAATATTAATTGCTTAAGGGGATAAAAAAAGACTACATTCATGTGTCCCTTTGGAATGTATGCTTTTATGTGAATGGCATTTGGTCTCTACAATGCTCCAAATATGTTCCAAAGATGCATGATAAGTATCTTTTCTGAGTATATTGAGAATCGCATTGAAGAACAATCTCTGTAATGCTCCAGGTACGTTCCAACGATGCATAATGAGTATCTTTTTTAAGTATATTGAGAATTACATTGAAGTATTCATGGATGATTTCACTGTTTATGGAGATTCATTTGATGATTGTTTAAATCACTTATCTAAGGTTCTTAAATGATGCATTAAAACAAATTTGGTGTTAAATTATGAAAAATCTCATTTTATGGTTGATCAAGGAATTGTTTTAGGGCATGTGATTTCATCCAGGGGCATAGAAGTTGATAAAGTCAAAGTGGATTTAATTGTGAACTTACCTTACCCTACAGGCAATAGGGAAGTTTGATATTTTCTTGGAAATGCAAGATTTTATCACAGGTTCATTAAAGATTTTTCTAAGATTGCGATACCTTTATCAAAGTTGATATAAAAAGACATTCCATTTGACTTTGGGAAGGACTGTAAGGAAGCTTTTGACAAGACCAAAGAATTATTAACAAGTACACCTATTATTTAGCCACAAAATTGGGATCTTCCATTCGAGATCATGTGCTATGTCTAGCAATTAGACAGTGGGGTTGTTTTAGGTCAAAGGATTGAAAATCAATATGGCACCCCCTCCTCTTAAGACATGTACCCGACATCCTAAGTGATGTCTGAGAATATACCCTGCGAGGGTGGCATGCTAGCAAGGTCAGTCAGTAAAATCTCATTACGGATTTTTTAAAATCACATACAAATGTGGAAATCAATAGCCAAATCAGCCCACTTTATTCATAAACTTTTTCAATCACATCAATACAATCATCATAATTTCAATAACCATTTAAGCCCATTAGAAATACAAAATACTTATAGTCATAATTTCTTTACATTGCAAAATCATTTACAAATATTTCCAATTTGGAAAATTATTATAAAACATAAATATTTGAATGCACAAGTTACAATAATTTGGGAAGACTCAATTTGATACAAAATAAAGAAAGCCAATGTAGACACGAACTGATCCTGACCTCTATCTCTTACTTGAATGCAGTGTCTGTACTCCCGTATCCTAATGGGGTAACTCTTCTGAGCTTGAAAAATATTGCAAATTTTAGGTGAGTTTTGCAAACTTAGTGAGTGACCATCCTCGATTACTCAGTCACATACACATACAGTTTATATAATCATATATCACTTTTTTCACAACATTCACATTCTCATTCAATTACAAGTTAACATGATATTACAATCGTTTAACCATACATATTAAATAAATATGCAATGCACATGTGACCCGCTTTCATTTATTACTTTGTTGTGACCGAGTGCCTATTTACTAGCTCATATCCCTTAGCAGATACTGAGCTGTATCAAATAATGTCCCATATCCCTTAGTGGATACCGAGTACATTTACAACTGACCCCAAAGCTCTTTTTCACTTTTTGAGCTTTAAGCTCTTTTTTGGTGGCGACTCTGGTCAAAACTGCCTTTATCTTTCATGCATTCATGTAATGGAATGCTTCACATTCTTATATGATCAATCAGTCACTTTCACTTGTCATATTCACATTCAAAATATATTTATCATCGGACTATGTCCTGGCATTTAACATAAATGTTAAGAAACACTTTTTCAATCATATGCATATTTGCATATTTCTTTAGAATTTAACAATCAAGTTAGATATCACATATTTCATCAAATTTACATATAAGGAACACTTCAATATCACATTCATGCATCAAACTCATCGAACCTTCAGTGTCCGGAATCAACACAATTAAAGTCACATTCATAAGATAATTCAAAACATAATATAAACAGAGCAATCAATAAGACCATCTAGGTCGACTCATAATACGCTCCAAATTAGCATTAGCTTCAATGATCTGGAAACGTTTGAATGCGAACGTTTAACTTGCACATCACAATTATGCAATACGCATGTTGCACACACATTAATAATTACACAATCATATAAACATTCAGTTTTCCACATATGTAGATGTGTAATGTATAATGTATGCTCAATGACAATTCCGGGTATATTATCAAATTTCATATCTTATGCTCATTTTCATTGCATAATTCAAACTCATTTTCATTTCACAATTCAATCACTCATCATTTCTTTTTTAGAATTATTTGCTCTTATAATATCCAATTCTTATTCACTTTTACTCAATACCTATGGTTCATCTCCTTTGAATCACAAATACATTCATATGAACATCTTCATTCCCATTATACTCATGCCTTTGGTATTTTGATATCAACAATTCATTCACTAATGTTATTCTAACATTATATGATCATACAAGATCCAAACTCTCATTTCTTCTTATATACCTTCAGGTTAATTTTTTCATGATTATTATGATAAGGAAAATGAAGTAATTTGAGAGTACTTTCTTCTAGAAACTTTTTCTTCTATCTCTTAAGTTTCTAATTACATCAAGATCATTCCATTTGGTTTAGTATTTTGAAAGTTACATTCCAAATATTTTTGGATTATTTTTATACTAGAACAGTGCCCTGTACTCAATTTCCATCCAGAAATTGAATTTCTTAGAGACCGAATTAAAATTTTCATACAATTTGTAGAATTATGTCTTTAGTTGACTACAATTTAAAAATCATTCTTTTTAGATGACTACAGAACAAGATAGAGTCAAAATAACGAAGCCTGTTCAGTGAAATCTTTCTGGTTATCATATTCCAATACAGTCAACATTTTCATCTTAAATTCATCAATCAATCCATTTCAGATGCCTATAATTTTTGGTGACGATGAAGAAAAATGTCTTATGAATCTATTGGTTTAAGTCTCATTCATTTGGATGTCTAGAGAAGAAGTTATAGGCAAAAGAAAGAAGGATGTTTGGTGTGCAAAAAGCTCTCAGGTTGCACTTTTGAGCCAACCCAACTAAAATTAAGTCACGGTTGTGCAACATTAGTGCATTGCCGTGCATTCTAAAACATGTAATTCATGGGTGTGCAACCATAATGCATGCCCGTGCACACCAATAAAATAAGTCACGGCCGTGCAACCTCATCGTACGACTATGTACACCCAATCTCCATAACTAAATTTTTTATCGCTCAATCTCTCCTAAATGATTTCAAATGGCTAATGTTTTTGGTGAAGATGTAGATTAATGTGTTACAAGTCTAATGGTTCAATTCCCATGTCATTTGGAGGTTGGGAGAAGGAGATATGACCAAAATATCAAAGGATGTTAAAACTGTCTCCAACAATAGAAGTCACGATCGTGCATGACCACGATCGTGAGATTTTTGTTGCATCTGGAAAGTCACGATCATACAAGGCTACGATCGTGAGTCTCCAAATGCTATTGCGAAGTCACAATCATATAGGACCACGATCGTGACTCCTCTTATTTCTCTTCTTTGTTCTTCTTCGAAAACTACAACTCTTCTTCTCTTCTTCTTCTTTCACTTAAGCCAGCATCTCTAACTTATATCAACCCCATTTTTGACTTCCATTCAATCTAACACATTCGGAAAAAAAAACTCAAAAACTAAGAATCAATACCAAATATCAAAAACATCACATATTCATACATCTTCTTCATTTCTGTGTTTTCTTCACTCTCATTTTTCTGCATTTCTATTTTTTTGCATTCTCTTCAATTTCTTCCTCTAAGTATCATTTAAATCATTCATTCTCATTTCCAGACATTACCATATACCTATTCCTTAACTTTAAACTTATTTTTGGTCACTCTTAAAAACACCCAAAATGCTCATGTATACACAATGAAGAAAACAGAGCATACACGTATATATATATAAACTCTTCTCCAAAAATTTCTGCACTCAGTTCATTCCTATTTTCATTGATCTTTCAAACTCAAAAAAATCATTTTAAAACTCTCTTATGACATAATAATCATCAAATACAGAAGAACCAAAAATACATAATTTCATCTTAAACCAACGTTGTTCATGAAAAATAACTAGTTTCTCATGATCATGTAATGACAAATATATTACCAAATTTGATTCATATTTATACCACTCATACAGATTAACAAGATGCTTTCGTATTAAAACTCCAAAATCTCTGGAAGCCCTAACTCTTCTTACATCCATGTACATCATCTTGAAGGTGGTTTAGGTTAGGTATTTTTGTGACAGTGAAGAAAATAACAAAAAGAGGTAGTACGCTGAAAATAAGAGCAAGGTTTGCATTGTGAGGGTGAGACATTTCTAAAAGTGATGAAGCTTCTAGAAGATGAAGAAAAAACTCGAAGAAGAAAGCAAGATCAAAAGCACAACAGTAACTTGGTCTTTTTTTTTAATAATAAGAGGCAAATGCCTTAATTCGTAGGGCATAAATAAGGGAAGGCAACTCCAACCTTATCCCTCTCTAAAATATAAAAAATGCCCAGCCGGAGCGAGAGAAAACTCATGGTATCCTAGAGGGAGATTTAAGGCCATATTCGCCATCCAATTTGCCGCACAATTTCCTTTCCTATAACTATGAATAATTCGCACTAGCTAGTCATGATTTAGCCATTCTTTAGCAGCAGTCACAAAGGACTAGTTTTGATTGGTTGAGATATTATCCTTAGTTAGCAACTTGACCACACAAAGACTGTCTACCTCCAAGATTTGATTTCGAACACCAGCTGCTTAATCCATTTTTAGTCCATATAGAACCCCCCATAGTTCAGTAGCAATAGGAGTACAAGTACCTATGTCCATTGAGAAACTTCCCTTCCAGCATCCAAAGTGATCCTTTAACAAGCCACCCGCTGTAGCCACCCCACTTGAAGTCTTAAATGCACCATCTGTATTAAGTTTCATCCATCCTTCCTCTAAAGGAGCCAACCAATCAAACATTCATGTCGCAAATGCCTAATCTCATTAGTCATAATGTTAGCTCTTTTTATCTTGTTAACTTGAGTTAGGATGAGTGAAATCTTGTTGCCCTAATTTTTGTTCCTAAAACGTCTACTATTACTCCATTTCCAAAGAAGCTAGCAAGTAACCCCAAAAATAATATGCCAATCATCATCAAGATTTGAACCCTCTTGTTTAGAGAGGTTTCGAACTAACTAGTCTATAAAATTGTTGTTGAAAAAATGTTGTGAATAAACTTGTGAATTTAAGTATGCCCAAATAACTTGTGCTTCGATGCAGTCTCGGAGAACATGAACCAAAGATTCCTCTATACCATAAAAGGTGTCAAAGTAAGGTCGCTCCCTAATATGTCATTTACATAATTCCAGGTTAGTTAGGAGCTTACCCTGTAGAGCCATCCAAAGAAAGGACTGAATACGTTGAGGTCCTGGGAACTGCCAAGCCAACTTCCAAATCTTATTAGAGGGATGCCAGGTGTTGGATCCCGTTACCGGAATCCAACTCTTGACCATAGATGTCGGATCCTGTTACCGGAATCAAACTCTTGAACCTTAAAATATGAAACTTAATCATCTTGCCTTGTCGGGTTTATTTCATTTAACCCTAATTTCAAATTGATTTCTCTTGTAAATCATAGCCTTATGACTCTTGTTTAATTTAAGACAAGAAGCGCTCCAATCGGAGTTCTATAACTCAAGATATCGACAAAATACCAACATGTGTTCTTATCTCGATCATGCTCTCTCGACTGACCCTTCACTTTCTTTCATGCAAACTTCTACAATTTAACTCCAAATGATACCAATGTTTTCGGCAAGAAAGATACATGTCTTAGGAAACTAATGGTTCAAGCCTCACCTCAATTGGAGGTCGAATGGGGGAGTTATGCTCAAAAGAATCAAGTATGTTCATGTCATGAATAGGTTTGAACCTCTTTTGGCACGATTTCCATAACTTTCAATGAATAACTCAGAATTCTTTCCTTTTTGCACCATTAGAAATTAGACATCTAGATCTACAACTCATATTAGAGACCTAAAAATGAAATTCGCACTCTAACTAGGTCGCGCCTGCGATTTACTTCTGTCGCGCCCGCGAGGAAGAGACGAAC
>JANZLD010000006.1:24116953-24141052 GCA_026413575.1 Erythroxylum carthagenense | reverse complement strand
CAAACTAAGCATGTTTTCTTTTTCCGATCCAACACTTTTACACTTTCACATCATCAAACACTTTTCATGTTATCATCTTTATATGATGACCTCACCAACTCCCCATTCCTCACCATTATACTCACTTTGAATCATTTATAACCATACTAAACAGATTCACATACGTACAGTGAAAAATAGTGCACACGTTCATCAATTTTCATGAATTTCTACACCCTTCCTAACACAGCTTCAATGATTTTTTTAGATCAAAACTCACTTCAACACTATCTTAGACATATTGATCCTCAATATGTAGAAACAACATATCCATATTTTCATCCTTCATTCACAGTAACTACACGTCTTAAACCACTCATACATGTATTCATTTACAATGTTAAAACATCATCAAAAATCACTTTCTTGGTTCAACAAGGTTTCCAGTAGTGAGAGTGAATAAAATGCTCGAACATAAGCGACTAGTTGATTTGGTAATGGGCGAGCCAAGAAAGAGTTTTGGTCATAAGTAATTTCGATGAAGACAAGAAGAGAGCTGATGAATTTTCCATCCAAAACACTTGCTACGTGTCCTCCTTACATGTAAGATATTTGTCACACAAATAAGATTTCCAAATATCACACTTCTATTTGTCACTTATTTTACATTTTTCCTAATCCAAAATACCCCAAATTTTAAAAAATTCACCAAAAATTTTGAAATAATCATAATACTCTTCAAAAAAAATCTAACACAAATAATATAGAATTCACATTTTAATCGCATTTATAAATCAATGATTCAGAAAATGCCAATGAATGCATGTACAATTATTTTAATGAGCCAAAAATAAATATTCACACGTTATGCCATATGATGAATGAAATGCACTTCTAATTTCTCAGTATACTCTCATTTATACTATTCTGGGGTCCTAGCCCCTAACATGGGATATTAGGACGTTACATGCTACTTTCCAATCTATGTCAACCCTTCCAAGTGACATTTCATTTCATCTTTATTGTTCTTTCTTTTGATTGTATAAGATGGATTTAGGTTTAATGATGATGTTCTAAACTTCTTTAGGGATTGTTCTTAAATCAATGTTAATGTAATTTCTTTTGATGTTAATAAATTATTTGTTATATTTGTATGCTACTGTAACAAATCAAGAGAGTGAACTGATAGAAAAATGATTAGATAGGGTAATGAGAGTTAAACAATTTAATAGATCATGCAAATAATCAAATCAAGAATTTATACGAAGAGAGATCTCGTGTGAGGACCCAGTAGCCTACTAGAGGGCTAAAGATTTGATTAAATTTGTAAATTTTATGTTGATTGAGAGATTGCAAATTCCCAATTCAATTAGGAGTTATGATTTAGGATTTAATGGTTATAACTCGAGAGAGTAATCCACCTTTTGAAATTCTAGGACCGATACTGTATTAACTCAAAAGTAATCATGTTAGAATTTGAATATAGGATAAATCCCCCTTCTCATAATCGATTAATGTTCCTTGTGTGATTTCCATTATTAATTTGGTGGTGCTCAATTTGATTCCTTGTGTGATAATTTTATGTTTTAATTCCAATCAATCCATATTCACAAATTTACTTTTATGTTTGGAATTTATCTTCTTTTTAATAATCCTTTTAGGCCTTGGATAATTTATAATTAGATTAGCTCACCAGCTTTTCGTGGGGTTGACACCTTTAGTATTAAAAGTTTACGATCCGTATACTTGCAGATATTGGGGGTTTTATTATAAGTAAAACTTGCCTCAACATTATTCTAGCCTTTTGACGCAAAGGCAAACATCGATGATGAATGTCCCCTAGTTACTTAGTTAGATCACATTCTCAACTAGTTATTAGCTCTATTCATAACCTGAAGGCCAACATAATAGTTATTCATTAATAATACCCTTTGTTTTCACATTTTCTATTTCTTACCTCATTTCTTTACCTAATCCTCCTCATGCAAAGATACTAACGATGCTACTAATTCAACTGACCTAAAATTATAAATTTATGCAGCAAATTTCTTAAGGTGAATGAACGAACGTCATATCCTAATTTACATGCATATTAACTAAAGAAGAAGCCAAATTTCACAACCTAATAAATCATTACAACTTAAAAGACTATGTTCAAAGCTAAACTGATTTCATTAAGTCCTAGCCATAGATACATTCACACGATTAACACCATGAAAACTTACGCAAAAAACTAACATACGATATGTAAAATTGACACTCAACATAAAAATAACAATGCACACCTCCTTACACTTGGACATCACATTATCCTCAATGTGGGGAAAACAAATAATACACAAGGTGGAAATTAAGAAAAATGAAAAGAAATACATACGTAAAAAAGTAAAAGAGCAAGGATAAAGCATAGAACCTGTCATGGTGATTGAGGTGGTGATGGTGACGATATCAGAGGTGGAATGTCCATACATTGAGCAGTGAAGTGTTTCTAAATTCCTAGAATGTCTCGGTGTTGTTGTCTTTGCTCCTTTTTTATCTCCTTCAACACCTTGGTATTATCTGGAATTGCTTTTCTAGTGTTTGAAATTGTGTTAAGCACCTTCTCCCATCTGGGTATTTCTTCTTCTCCAGAGGCTTCACTGGTTGACTCCTTAATTTGTTATTGCGGTGGTGCTGAGCTAGAACTAGCCTATCCTCCCCTATTCTTGACATGTGATTTCACACTAATATTTTGAAGTTCCATATTGTTGGACTTTAAAATCTCAGCTCTTATCTGTTAAGGAACTCTGGAAAATGCATAGTTAGTCCATCGTAGTTAACACCATAATAATCCGCAATAGCAGTAACGAAGTATCCCAAGCTAAGATTATTGCTTCTCTTTTTTAAAGTAGCAATAATAGTATTAAAATTGTGGGTGAATGTACAAACTTGGATGTTATTATGCATGCACCACAAAATGAATAGCTCCCTCACCAAAGACTTTATGCTTTCACTTTTGTCAAATACGGTTTGACATATAAATTTGTGTAGTAGTAAGTGTTCAGGACTAAAAATTATTTTATTATGTGCATTTTTATCATCAAAGTTATCTAACCCCGTCAGTTGGGCTCAATATCCTGTGGCACAAAAGTCATTATGCTAGTCCACTATGGTTGATTCCAAGAATATACTGATTTCACACAAAGTTTTATAATTTAACTCATACAGTCGACCTCGCAATCAAAACCATAATTCCTTAAGGTTACCTTACTCAAATTGAAAAGATGTAAAAAATTCAAGGGTAAGTTCCTTGTAGATGGCAAAGTTAAAACATATAAAATTCTCCTATTGAATTCTTCTTCCTAAGTTTTTAACCTTTTCTCTCAATCCAATTATTTCCAATATCTCAAAGTCTAAATATCTAGGCATAACAACTTTTTTAAAATTAAGGGTTTGGAAATGGTTACCTTCCTCTTTCGAGTAAATCAGAAAAGGTGCTCTGTAACCTGCTTCTTGGTCCCTTTGTCTACACCCCGAAACTTGCACTTTTCCCTTTGGTTGAACTCGTTTGGTTGTCTGTTTAATTTGTGGACCCATTCGGAATGAGAGATATGTGAAGAATTAAAAGAGATAAAGAACTTTGAGGAGGGTTGTAAAGAGAAGTGAGAGGATTTAAGAATCTTAATTTTAGAGAGAGAGTGGAGAAAGTGTTTTAGGTCAGAAAAATGAGGGTAAGGATGAATATATAGATTAGGAGGAAGAAAGGATGGGTAAAATTGGAAAAAGATACTCAAAAATCGTATGTATCAGTTCTGCCCCATCGTAGATCACGATTGTGAGAAAGAGGAATTGCTCAGGGTAACGATCATGACAGAAGGTTCAAAACAGGGTCACGATCATGGTCAAGGGTGTGGAGGTTATGACAGAGACTTCAAAGTTAGGTTACGATTGTGACCATTGGTAATTTTTACATTCCTTTCCCAGTTTTGATTCTTTTCTTTGTATAACTTCTGAATTCCTTCCCTAGTTTATATTTTCATTAACACCTTATTATCTTGCCTTCTTCAACCTTCCAATTCATTGTGAAAAAGAGAAAGATAAAGAAAACCTAATTCATACTTATGCTCTATTTCTCCAAAATGAGCTTATGTCATGACTATGATACACTCATTCATGATCGTGACCCTTGAAATTAGCTTCTATCACGATCGTGGCCCATTCAATCATGATCGTGACCCTTAACTGAATCACTTCTGGCATGACCATGACAAGGATGTCATGATCATGGCATGGTTGTTTCTCCAAACTTTCTCTAACTTCACTTGATCTTCTTCACCTAATTTCAACACTAACAAACATATCAAAACAATTCAAATGCATAAAATTAAGTCCACTAACATTTTCTAAACCACATAATACTTAAAAACATAAACACATCATCACATTACATAATTTGAATCCTAAACATGCACAATTCATCTAATCAATAGTTAAAAACACACTAAAACACATACTTGAACATGATATAAATTACAACTATCATGGGCCTTCTCTACAGATATAATATTTTTTATGTGTGTTTTAGGTTTATGTTATATGAATATTCGTAGCCGTGATGGCCCTAAGCAAGGGTAGGAAGGGCATTTGCCCATAGCCTAGAGTTATAAGGGGCTTACTCATTAAAAGAGTTAAAATTAATAAATTAATTTATTAAAAGAGTTAAAATTCAAAATTAATAAATATATTCATTAAAAGGGATAGAAATTGAAAAGTCAATAAATCTATTTCAAAATGATTATATATACCACAAGGTTTCTTGACTCAAAAGAAAAAAAAATTGTGGTTGAATTTCTTATCTTGAATTTGAAGCTTTATTAAATAGAGCTAAAAAGGAGTTCGATTCCAACTATCAATCGGGCAGTTTAACGATTATGTTTCAATCTTGTTAAGGAAAAGAAAAGACTAGTTTTTATAATATTTCTCTTTTTTTCATTTGTTTTGAATGTCCACATTTACGCAAGTTAAAGGATGATAAATATACACATATGCATATTAGATTTAAAAAAAGAAAATCTTGAGATTAATTTGTTATAGATATATGCTAACATTTTTGTTAGCAACGATATATATAACTAATATAATTAGACCTAAAAAAGGGCCAGAGTTGATGATTTTTAAAGAGCATAATTTTTTAAAAAAAATTAAAATTTTAAATGAGTAAAATAACATATCATTTAAGATGCTTTTTAACAAAACTAAGTTGTAGTGGGTTCAACCGTTAACTAGATTACAATGGATAAACATTTATCTAAAAGTATACACTAAAAATTTGAAAAAAAAAGGCAATTATTGTGACATCGACTGAATCGGCAAGTTTTACAATTTCTTGTTCCTCAAAATATAGCAAGTACAAAGGTTGTGAGTGTAGTATATGAGCTGTCAATCCCTCAAGGAGCTGGTGAACTAATCAAACTACAAGTTGTCTAAGGCCTAAAAGGATAATTAAAATTTAAAAAAAAACTAAGCAAAAAAGTAAACAATTAGATATGTATTAATTGAAAATGAAATCGTAAAATTAACACAAGAAATCAAAATTAAGCACCACCAAATGACAATTGGAATTCAAACAAGGAAGATTAACAAATTATGAGAAAGAGGATTTATCCTATCATTAATGCTAACTTAGTTACTTTTGAGTTAACGTGGTGTCGATCCTAGACTTTCGACTAGTGGGTTACTCTCTCTTGGTTTATAATCATTAAACTCTAAATTGTAAAGCCTAATTGAATTGTGAAATTTGTAATCTCTCAATTAACAAAAAACTCACACTTCGAATTAAATCTTAAGTCCTTTAATAGACAATTGGGCCCTCACACAAGATCTCTCTTCACATAAATTACCGATCTATTAGATTGTTTAGCTCTCATTGCCCAATCTAATCATTTTTCTATCAATTCACTCTCTCAATTTGTTACCGAAGCATGCACATACAACAAATAATCACAACACCCATCATCATTAACTACAAAAGCAACTAGATTAACATTAAATCAAGTATAAATCCTTAAAAGAAGTTAAAACATCCTTAACCCAAGATTCATCATCACCAGTCTCATCTCGCACATCAAATACATGAAATAAAAGATGGACAGAAAGAAAATAACTTGGAGGATTGGAGGTTGAAGCAGTAGAAGCTCTGCCTTCTTTCTCTTCTTCTTCTTCCTTGGATCATTCCCAATGTAGCAAATGAAGGCATATGAAAATTAGGGTTTTCCTCCCCCGTGTAGTCTTTTTTATTAAGGGTAAAAACTAGGTTTTATCTAGGCTTTAAAAGTCCCAAATTTCATCGAAAAGTTGAGTTTTAGAAGTCAGTTTGCGTCTACTGTTGTGTAGGACACAATCATAGGCCCTCAAGCCACAATTGTGACTTGTTAAAATGCTCTCTATCACGATTGTGGTAGACTAGGCCACGATCGTGGCACCCCACAAATGTTTCTGTCCCCATCGTGACCTTGGCTCTTCTTTCGAGCTTCCTCTAAATCTCCTTCATTCTTCAATATCTACTCTCAAACACTAACAAATACATCAAGGCACCTTAAATACATAAAATTAAAGCTCAATAGCAAGCTATAACCCACATAACACTCAAAAAACAAATATCTAACCAACTGACACAATTCTAAAACTAAATATGCATGAATCAATTAATTAATAACTAAAAACATATTTAAAAGCCTATTAAAACATCATGCAACCTACAACTATAACATCCCCACACTTAAACTTTTTCTTGTCTTCAAGCAAAATCAAAACAATCAAAACACAATCACATCAGTCTAATAGTGTGTGGCGCAGAAGTCATCATGTTAGTCTAATATGGTCAATTTAGGGACCCACCAATTTCACACACTGTCTCATAGTTCAACTCATATGGTTGACCCTGTAATTGAAACCATAGATCCTTAGAGTTACTAAGCTCATATTGGAGGGAGGTGAAGAATTCTAAGGTAAGTTCTTTGTATATGACATCATTAAAGCATATGACTTTTTCCCAATGAATTCTTCCCCCTAAACTTTCAACTCATTCTCTCAAATGAATAGATCCTAATATGTTAAAATTCAAATATCAAGGCATAATAATTCTTTTTAGACTAAGGGTTTGGAAGCGTTTATCTTCCTCTTCCTAGTAAATCAAAAAGGGTGTTTCATACTCCATAGCCCGATTCCTTTATCCATGACCCGATACTTAGGCCTTGACCTTCAGTTGAGATCACTTGACTGTTTTCTTAATATACAGTCCCATCAGAATGAGAGGTGTGAGGAATTGAGAGAGAAATAAAGACCTTAAGGATGGTTATAGAGAGAAGTGAAAGGAAATTGGCTTCTTGACTTTAGAGAGAGTTAAAGAATGAGATGTGTAGGAAAAATGAGGGTGAATGTAAATATATAGGTTCGAAGGGGCTAGGAGGGAAGAAATTTGGAGAAAATTACAGAAATTTGCATGTTCCTAACTTACCCTGCCGCAGGCAAAAATTATGGCCCTGGAAATTTTTGCGTTCCTCCTAATTTTTTTCTTCTTTTCCTTGTTTAACTCCCAAAGTCCTTCTTTTTCTCCTAATTTTTGCGTTCCTCCAAATTGCATCATCATCTCATTGTTTCCCTTGCCAAACCATTCCCATCCATTATGAAAAAGAGAAAAGTAAGAATTCCAAGGTTCTACTTATGCTTGATCACTTCCAGGTATTCTACTCATTTCGAAAGAACACACAAATAGAATTACAAACCTAATCTAATACGAAAGATGAACAAAGACTGAAAATCATGGGTTGCCTCCTATGAAGAACTTTGTTTACCATTGCTAGCTCGATGTTCTTTGTTTACTTATGGTGTTTCAAGTGGTTCATGTAATGGTAATATCACTACAATTTCATGAATTGTACTCGAGCTACAATACTATGCTTCTTACCACCTTCTTTTTTCTTTTTCTTCTTCTTTTGAGTCTTTTGCCTTATTTATGGTCGCTCTCATGAGTCCTTACAAGTGTACTTCTTCACAGGTTGCACTTTATAGCATCCACATATTTGAGAGAATTGTTTTTAACATTAGACATTTTAACTAACACCTTGTCATCCCCTACTCTCAATGACAATTCGCCCCCATAAACATCTATAACCGAATGGGCGGTGGCTAAAAATGTTCTCACTAGGATAATAAGTGTCTCCACATCCTCTTCTATGTCTAAGATTACAAAATTTATGGGAAAAGTGAACTTGTTGACCCTAACCAGAACATCCCTGACTACACCTCCAGAATGGTGGATTGATCTATCAACTATTTGAACATGCATCTTGGTGGGTGTTATTTCTCCCAACTCCATTTTCTTATAAAAGGTATAAGGCATCATACTTATACTGGCTCTTAGATCCGCAAATGCTTTGTCCATTCTAACACTACCAATAGCACATAGGATTTAAAAATCTCCTGGATCATCTTGCTTTTGTAGTAATGTTATCACTTTAGTAGAGTTCTTGTGCTTACCAGTTCATTCTCCAACTTCCCTTTTATAGATTCCATTAGATTGAGTCACGGTTTTAATTGTTCTATTATATCCATAACTTCATTTTATTTGGCTTTCTTTGATTTCCTCATTGCGTGAATAGGGTATGGAATCAGAGGTTGATATTTCTTGACTCCATTTAGGTTATATTTAACCTGCAGGGAACTTTCTTTGGTTTTCTACTTGTCTTCTTCCCCGTTATCTACAACTTGATTGGGGTTTTCTTCAACAGCCTAGGTGAGTACCATTATCCTTTCCTTCAGATTCATCTCAGTGTCGCTAGGAAGGGTTCCCATACTTCGTGTTGTCAACACGTCTACTAGTTAGCTCATTTAGACTTCCAAATTGTGTATGAATTAGGCATGGTTCATTGTTTTAGCCTCTTATGAGCATCTTCTATGCCCTTAATCTTTTCTAAAATTTTATCTAACTTAGAGTTCATCGAGTTTGATTTCTTTTATTGGAAATTAGGTGGTCCTTGAGGTTAGAATTGACCTCCTGCATTGTTCGACCAAGAGAAGTTTGGGTGATTTTTCGACCCAGGGTTATATGTCTTTAAGTAGAAGTTGTTCCCCCCTCCTCAACCAAATTGCACTTCCATATATTTAACTTATTATGATTCATGGTCTTTCATCAAAAAGCAATCAACGATGTCATGGTTATCTTATCCACACAACTCACATCTTTACATGATCGCTTTCACAGGAGCTGAAGAAGAGGCTTTCACATTATTTAGCTGTTAGGTCAATTATCAATCTTAGATTGCATTTCAGTGATTGGGTAACAAATAAAGCTCCCTTTTGCTCGCAGAAGGTTGTATGTTTTCTAATCTTATCCATTGTCCAAAGATAATTGTTATTAGCCATTTCCTCTAGCAACTCTTTAGCTTCATCCACCATCTTCCTCATCAAAGATCCTCCTGATGCTTCATCAATGGTGCCTCGGGTAGGTGGGTTCACTCCATTATAGAAGGTTTGTAAAAGAAAATCCTTAGGTAGGTTATGATGAGGGCACGTCCTTTCCAAATCTTTGTACCTTTCCCAAGCCTTATAAAGTGATTCTCCATCACTATATTGAAAGTTTGTGATTTCCTTGACTATGTTTGTAGTCTTCAGGAGGGGGAAGTACTTATCTAAGAATGCTCGTACTAATTGTTCCCAAGTTATAACATTCGTAGGGCTTAATGAGTGATACCATGCCTTAGCTCTATCCCTTAGTGTGAAAGGGAAGAGCCACATCTTAATGGCATCTTTCAACATCCCATAATATCATAAAGTATCGCATATTTCTAAGAAATTGACTATATGAGCGTTAGGATCCTCATTAGTCAGTTTATAAAATTGAACATTAGTTTGCAGCATGTTTGATAAAGCTGGTTTAATTTCAAACGAAGTTGCTTGAATAGGTGGTCTAGCAACACCTTGATTGGTTGCATTAAATACTAGTCTTATGAAATCCATGAGGGTCCATGGTTGGTTCCCTTGGTTTCCTCCCTACTAAAACTTTTAATGAAATTCCTCAGCCATGGTTGCTTCGATATTCTCTTCTTCTTCATGTCTAGCTCTTTGGATTACTCGCTCTAACCAAGCAATATCAAGTTTTAAAGTTTTGACTATCTAACTCAAACTCCTAGTAACTCTTGTGTTCATGCAATTGCATAGACACACGAGTGACAAAAACTCCTTAGACTAAAAGAATTAAACTAATCCTACTAACTCCTCGGTAACAACACCAAAAACTTGATCAAGTTGGCAAGTTTTACAATTTTTATCTCTCAAAATACCGCAAGTGCACGGGTCATGAGTATAGTATATAAGGTGTCGATCCCTTTAGGAGTTGGTTAACTAATCGAATTCTAAGTTTTCTAAAGCCTAAAAGGATAATCAAAATGAAATAAAAAGTAAACAGAAAAGTAAACAATCATATATGTATTGATTGAAAATGAAATCATAAAATTAACACAAGAAATCAAAATTGAGCACCACCAAATGACAATTGGAATTCAAATAAGGAAGATTAACAAATTATGATAAAGGGGATTTACCCTATTATTAATGCTAACTTAGTCACTTTTGAGTTAATATGGCATTCGTCCTAGACTTTTGGAGGGTGGATTACTCTCTCTCGAGTTATAATCATTAAACCCTAAATTATAAATCCTAATTGATATATGGAATCTTTAATCTCTCAATTAACAAAAAATCACACATCCAATTAGATCTTAAGTCCTCTAATAGACTATTAGGTCCTTATACGAGATCTTGCTTCAAATGAATTACTGATTTGATTATTTGCATGATTAATTAGATTGTTTAGATCTCATTGCACAATCTAATCATTTTTCTATCAGTTCACTCTCTCAATTTGTTACCGAAGCATACACATACAACAAATAATCACGACACCTATCATCATTAACAACAAAAGCAACTAGATTATCATTAAATTAAGTATAAATCCCTAAAAGAAGTTAGAACATCCTTAACCCAAGATTCATCATCGTCAATCTCATCTCATATATCAAATATATGAAATAAAAGATGGACAGAAAGAAAATAACTTGGAGGAATGGAGCTTGAAGCAAGTAAAGCTCCACCTTCTTCTTTCTCTTCTTCTCTCCTCATCTTCTTCTTCCTTGGATCTTTCCCAATGGTACAAATGGAGGCATATGAAAATTAGGATTTTCCTCCCCCTCTTTGTAGTCTTTTTTATTTAAGCTAAAACCTAGGTTTCACCAGAGCCCAGAAAGTACCAAATGTCCTCGAAAAGTTGAGTTTTAGAAGTCGGTCTGCATTTACTATCGCGCAGGCCACGATCGCGGCTTGTTAAATGCTCTCTGACACGATTGTGGCGCCCTACAAATGTTTCTATTATGGTCTACAATCATGGCCCTAATTCTTCTTCTAGGCCTCCTCCAAATCTCCTCCGTTCTTCAATATCTACTCTCAAACACTATCAAATACATCAAGACACCACAAATACACAAAATTAAAGCTCAATAGCATACTCTAACCCATGTAACACTCAAAACACAAATATCTAACCAACTAACACAATTCTAAACCTAAACATGCATGAATCAATTAATTAACAACTAAAAAAACTAAAATGCTTATTAAAATATCATGCAACCTACAACTATCAGACATATTAGTAATGTTTGATATTAAGAATGGATACATCCATTGAATATTATTTCTTTATTTTCCATATATAATGGTTCACACCTCTTTTAGCACTTAAAAGATTTACTATTTGGTATTAGATATTTATGTAGTATCTAATAATTTATATATTATGTACAATTTTTTAATTAAATTAACTTAAAGTAATTTGACAAATGTTTTTACAGTAAATAATAAACAATTTGTATAAGAGAAATTAAATATATAAATTTGAGTAGAATATTAATTAAATAACATGTAGTTACTATAATGACCCAAGCGCATAAGCCTACGCCCAGAATATACTAAAAGAGAAGAAAATCCTAACAATTATAATTTAAAAAGTCATAAATTTTATAAAATTTATTTACTTCAATTAAATCTTAACAAACTTATGTGAATTTTTATTTTAGCATAATATGACTTCTTAACCTAAAACAAAATAAGTGAAAAGTTCATTTTAAACATCAAATTTTAAATTATCATCATTATTATGACAATTTAATTATATTGATTAAGACTATTACGTGGATGTTATAAGACATGTTATACTAATTTAATCCATTCTATACAAGGTTAATCATTCCATTATTATCTAATTTGAATCTTCATGTTTTATTCTTCAAATATCTTTTCTTATATTTGAAATAAGTTTGTTAATTTTAAAATTTTTTCAACCAATTCCTATTGGTATCTTTTTATCATAAATCATATGATAATATGAATCAAAATTTATCTTTCTTTGATTTCACAAATATCATAATAAATTACTTTGTTTTTTTATTTTTATATAGGATATTAAATTTTTCTCTTTATATAAGATTCTTTTTACTCTTTGTTTTCGTCTCGATCTTGTGATGATGTCAAATCAAAGAGTAAAGTAGAAAGTTTGGTAATTGTACAGCTTTTACTTGTTATGATTATTTTATATGATATTTTATTCGCTATTGACATGGTGAGTAAAAAGTTATAGCCTAATCCATGTGCATTGACACTACCATAGGGCAATTAGAAGGTGTTATGTTATTTTTGATAAATATAAAAATGACGAGTTTGCTTCCAGTATGAATATCAAAATTTTTACACATGAGATGAATATATAACCTACGTTTCTACCTAGACATTGCATTATTAGGAAAAGACAGTTTGATAAAAATGATAATCATAAAGAAATCAAATCAGTTGAAGATTCCTTTAACATTAGTTACTTCTGCTAGTTATTGATATGGTAATTGGTTCATTAAAGAATATGTCTGAACAATTAATAACATTTGAAAGTATTTTTAAATTCTTATTTAATTCAAAGAAGTTGAAGTTGTTAGATGATAATAAATTAAGATAATGTTGCATTAATTTTACAACTTTTTCTCATGATAATATGTCGGATGCAGATTTAGAGGGCCTTTTTCTAAATTAAAAATGTTGAATGACTTTACCAAATGAGTTATGCCATTAGTCAAAATTATTGAATTTGTTAAAAATGTAAATTGTTATCCAAATGTTTCAATTGCTTATCTAATTCTGTTGACTATACTTGTAATTGAAGCATCAGCTGAGGGAAGTTTTTTAAACTTAAAATTATTGAAAACTTACTTATATTGGACAATAGTGATCTTGATATTATTATTAATAAATTTGTATACAAAAATTTACATAGAAATTATTTTTCATATTCATTTATATACTTCTTAATGCAATTCTCTTGATGTTTTAAAATCTGATATTACTATTTGGTTGTTGTTACTGCTACTATTTTTAGTAATTTTTTTAATATTTGCAAGATATTGTTAGCTATTATTATAATCATTTAATATTTTATTGAATGTGACTTATAACTTGAGTCATTTATACATGGATATTAAAGTTTAATAATAAAAATATACTTTTAAAAATTTACATATTTGAATATTATCAATCTAATAGAGCTCTTCTTTTTACTTTATCCTGACCCATAAAACATTAAAAATGACCCAATTTGTGGATTATGATAAAAGATTTTATCTTTCAATAATGGGGGGTGGAGTGACTTGCTGACGATCCTCGTTATGCAAGTAGCCACCGTTTGATATTTATTTGCATTGTTCAAGTAGTCTTCAGGATTCTAGTACTTAAGGATATGCCTTTTTTTGCTACAAGTAAATGAAAATAAAAAACAAACAAAAAACACCCTAACTAACGCAGGGTTTTGCAATACTTAACGCCTTGCTGATCTCGGTGTAGTAATTCCAAGATTGTCATCAGAGGCTCTTGAAGCATATGCAAACCTGGACTGGACATCATTGTGATAGAGGCTAGTCGATCGGCACATTGGTTCCTTCACGATTCATATGTTGTAGCTGCACCTCCCAGGCTCGGTGTAGAAAGCCACGGGTACTTACCACTAAAAAGTTATCTTCAGTTAAAACTATATTGGAAGAGGAGAGAATGTTAATTACCTTCAGAGAGTCTACTTCAACAACCACACGTCGATACCCAAGTGTCCATGTCAGGTTAAGGCCTGAGTAGATGCCCTATAATTCTGCAATTAAAGGAGATCCCCTGCCGATGTGGTGTAGAAATCCACCACACCACCTCCTTTGACATTCCCTAATTAAGCCACCTGCAGTAGCAAAATTCAATCCTTGCTTGACTGCATCATTCGAATTAATTTTGACCCAAGATTCAGGCGGTTTCATTCAACCTACTAAGGTAACTATAGGTAGACCCTATGTCGGCAATATGCAGCTTTCCACTATCCTTGCTCTACCTATCCAGTCCACATATTTCATAACTGCTCGAGGCCCTTCTTCCACCAGACAAATTCTGCTTCAAAAAGACTGCGATTTCTCCACTACCATAGCAACCAGCAGGCTACACTATAAATAGTAATCCAGTCAACATCATTCACCTGTATTAGCATCCTAAGGTTATGTGTCACCTACCGTTCCAGATCCCAGTGGAAGAAGTCCGGATCCACTACTTCCAGGGCAAAGTTACACCAAAAGGCTTTTGCTCTTGGGCAATCTCAGATGACGTGCAAATTTGATTCTTCTTGGCCACAAAACTATCAACTGTTGTCTGTAGTTAGCCTGCGAGCCACTCTCTATTGATTCATCAGCAGTTTGCCTTTTGTCAAAAGCCACAAGAAGGCGTGAATCCGTTGGGGCCCTGCCCATTTCTAGATTAAATCCCACAGAATATTATGTTCCTCTGTGTTGCTACCTTCAATGAAGTCATAAGCTGACGATACTGTGAACCGCCCATAATTTTTGTAGCCCCATATCATGCTATCCTCTGCTATGCCATCTACATAAGTCTGGATCTCTGCAATCTCCATATAGACCGAGGAAGGAAAATATTATTGGAACAGATTCCAGCACCACTGACCGACTTCATTTGTAAAATCTGCCACTGTGGCATACAGTATGCTATCAAGTAGAGTGGTAGTGGCCACTAAACATAGAGGCCCCCAATCATGCGCCCAGTTATCCAGCCGGAAGTGAATTCGCCTCCCATTCCCCAGCTTCCATTTTATGCCTTGGCGAACATACTGCCAGTGACAGAGATGCCCCTCCAAATGACCGATGTCCCTTGCCTTTCTATGCTAGAGGGAAGAGGATCGGGTCCGACTTGATATTTAGCCCTGAGGATTCGAACCCATAAGCTGAGGGCTGAGTTATCAAAGCCCAACCTAGCTTGGATAGTAGAGCATCATTGAACGAACAGATACGTTTAAGACCTAGACCCCCGGGTTTTTTGGACTTACATATGATTTCCCAATTAACCAGATGCATTTTCCTCTCGGCCTCCATTGATTCCCATATAAAGTCTCTCATGAGTCACTCCAAATCGCCGCAGAGTTGTCTCAGAAGCCTCACTGTTTGCATCGTGTAGATCGAGAGGGCCGAAATCACTGAATAAGTGAGCATAACACGCCCCACAAGGGACAACGCCTTTGCCCTCCATCTTACAAGTTTCTTTTTAGCGTTCTCAATGATGTACTGATAGGTATGTCGTGTTGTACGCTCGTGAATCAACAAAATCCCTAGATACTTGCCCTGATTGTGCGTGCGGTGGATGCTTAAAGTTTGACTGATGCGTCAGGCAATTGCTGGAGAGATATTCTTGGAAAAATAAATTCAGGTTTTATCAGTGTTCACTTTCTGTCTGGATGCCTGGCAAAACATCTCCAAAGTCCTTGCAATGACCTGGGTTTGCGAGTCTTTCGCTTCAGCAAACAGAACTAAGTCATCTGCAAAGAAAAGATGAAATATGAGAGACCATGTAGGGCTCAACTTGATCGGTTTCCAATTCTCTTGCCTCATTTCCTGTAAAATAAGCTGACTTAGCCTTTCCATGCACAAAATAAACAGGTACGGCGACCGCAAGTCACCTAGCTGAATCCCACGAGAAGGGCTGAAGGGATCCGTCAAAGTGTCTTGCCAATTGACTTGCATAGTCACCGTCGTCACACATTGCATGATGACTGTGATTAAATTATCCGGTACCCCAATGTCCTGTAAGGTGTTCTGGATAAAATCCAGTCTAATTCGATCATAAGCTTTTTTCAAATCTACCTTGATAGCAAGATATCCGATCGTACCCGTCTTCTTACGCATCGAATAAATGACCTCTTGAGCTATGATAATATATAAAGCGAAAAAGAAAGATTTGATGTTGATGGACTTGTGGCTCTAATTACAATGGAAAAATTGACTGCTATAGGTTTAGAGCTGTAGTCCAGTATAATAGAGACTTACACCTCCCAAGAATTACTACAAATCAAAGATCCTAAGGATGAAATATCCTCGTCATCGAAATGGCTGAAAATGGTAAGGGTAAATCACAAAAAAAAAAAATGGTGGGGACAAAATGGGGACAAAAGTAAAGAAAATACAAAAAGGTTTATCTGTACACAAAATTAATTAAGTGCACAAATTCTATTAGATAAGAAAAATGGCTTGTATCAAGGATAACCTTTCCTCTTTTATCAATTCACAATTGGCGCCGAGTGCTTTGATGATGTTTCTCAAAAGGACTTCAGTCTCAAATATCCATCCTTAGCTGATTATCTTGTGAGTTCGTTGTCTGAAGTTGAGTTGGGTAACAGGGTGAATTCCAGAAAAGCACATAGAGAACTAAATCGATCCGAAAAGTTGAGGTTTATGATGATTCACCGAAAGGTAAATGCTTTCTTCCTTGCTCTACAGCATCTCTCCATAGCCTGTATCTAACTCCTAACTTGTCATAAGACACTGGCCAATTCCACACATTAGCACCATTTATCATGCGCTCTTGCTGCCCAACAACAAGTCTTAGGTCTTCATTAAGTACCTGCTCAGAATCATTTCAGAAGTGTCAAAAACAAAGAGCAGACATCATACCTTTCAGTCATGCAGACTTGAAGCAATTCTTTACCTGCTCAGCGAAATGTCTCCACATATATTTCATAAAAGGAATGTGCCTCAGCAAGGGTGCAAAATCCAATGACATTCTATACAATAAACGAGTTTTATTTCTTGATGAAGGCAAGCATACGTGAAGCTGGTGAAGATGAGTCGAACATTGTCTAGTGTTTTGCCCCTTTAGTCTTCCAGGCTTTGAAATGCCAATGGTTGATAAAACCATACAAGGTGGTCGGAATTCCATGTCTATAGGGTAAGGATCCCAATATCCTTGGAGACCGGATGCAGGCGTTAGAAATTTCACCAAGCTGAAGATATGGATTACAAGTAAAAAATTAGGCTAAGCCCCTTATATAACAACTTGGACAATTATTTTTTACTTTAAAAATTAACAATTGAAAATTTCTCAAACTTATTATTCTACATTGTTTTTCTCCCTTATTTCTCATCATATTACTATGCTGTTTATTTATCTTTCTCCTACCCTCTCGATTACAATTTCAATATAATACATAAATATCGTTTATTAGAAACTAACATAACTTGTACAAACGAATACTACACTTCCTGAGCATGCATCACTAAAACTTTTTACATTATATGCAATTCTAACTGTAATTTAAATATATATGGATAGTTGAAGATTATTAATAATCTAAATATATAATTATAATATAGATGTAATAAGGTGGGCGAATATAAAGATCTAAAATAAATATAAAAGAATTGCAAAGTTTGTGCAAGAGGGCATGTGCGTTTAAATATTTTTAATGAGTTTATACATATAATTGATACACATTTAATAATAAGAATTTATAAAATATCGAATTTTTTGAATTGAATGAGCTCATATATCATATTATATATGTATACATATATATAATTTACTCAGGATTTACTTTATTTCTTAAAAACCCTGATAATTTAATAATTTAAAACGAAGTCCTCATACTTTATTAAATATACAAAAACTTGACGGAACTAACACATGACATGGTATGAAACAAGTCATATGTCAGTTAAGTCAACAATTAATGGAAAAACTAACAAAAGAGTTGTTCGTGTCCCTTCCACAAATTATGAGAATTTTTCCAAGAATATTAAACTACAGGAATTAGAAGACTAGCAAATCACCGAGTGAGTTCGTGCCTTTTGTCACTTTATGTAATATCTCCGATAGGTGCACAAGTACTACTCTTATATGACAATTGATCCAAATCTTTTGCAAGAAAATGGAGAATCCATTAAGCAATACTACTACTAAAATAAATGAGATCTCATTTAACTATATATTATTGGCTTATCTCTGTTCTTTTCTTCATGATAAGTTGTTTGGTTTAACTGTATATCCGTTGCCAAAAAACCACATCTATTATCAGTTGTTTGGTTTAACTGTATATTCATTGCCGGAAAACCATAATATTTTCTCTTTAAGTACTGAAATTTCTGCAAATTCATAAGCGACTCAAAGTCAAATCAAAGATTGCAGAAACAAACCTGGGGACACTCCATCCCCTTGCAAAGGTGGATGTATGAGTAAAGGGGGCATGCGCAAGATCTAAAAGGTTATCCAGAAGCAGCCCATGTTCCACTGGAAGTTCCATGACAATCTACGTAAAAAGTTTGAGATATCAAGCTTGCTGATAAATCAAGCTGCAATAGTCCAGAAACCAGCCTTAACAGAAAACAGTAAAAGGGTCAACAGTCAATAGATTTGCACCTCCGCATGAATTTGAAAACCAGAGGGGGGCAGTAATGAGGGAAGAGTCACTGTAGGAGGATCAGCACCAGGCCAGATCCAAATCATCCCTTCTTGCTCACAACATGGCAATGACTTTATCTTCACATTAAGTAACCGTGTGGAGGGCATCTTCTCACATTTTCCATCCGTAGTGTACTCCCACCCTGACATTTATCCACCAAAATTTGAAAATTATAAGTTCTTCACTATTGTTAAATTATTACTTCTAGATACAAGAGACATACAACAATCTGGCCATTGTCACTCACCATGATAAGGACACTGAATGCGTCCCTCGTTCACCGAACCAAGGTGAAGTGGACATGATCTATGCGCACAGGTGTTCCGGACACATCCTGGTTTCCCATCTTTGCCACGAAATATAACCCATGGTTCCTCAAAGCACTCAATTGGAATCTGAAACAAAATATAGCCAAATGCGCTAAGAAGAGGTAACTCCAAATCTAAAATGACAATTCCACCTATTCTTTTTGAAAAAGCAGTGACAGATGCCAACCAATGCCAACATATGAGGATAACCGGAATACCTTCGCTAGAGAAGAACAAAGAAGTGAAAGTGCCACTGCATGCAGTAATGAAAGAGTTCTCATTTTATGATAATCTACTTATGGGACTGGCATCACGAGAAAAAATGATGCAATGCGTAGATATAAACTTAAGCATCCATAAAGCTCACCATGGTGTCACCCTTCAGATCAATGGAGAAAGCAACAGGATACCAGAAATTTTTCAGGCGGGGATTGTGCAGTTGAACTGGACCAGATACGTTTAAGCTTTTCTTTGGCCTTTTCATAACGTCCAAAGATTGAGTAGAAATACTGGGAGAAGGGGATCTTTGGTCACAAACTGTTGAACTTCTATCTTGCAACAGCCTATCATTAACTAATTCTTCCATGTAAGCAAGTTTATCTAAAGCAGTGGCGACCCGGGCTTCAGATATGTGAACCTGTTGTTTTCATGTGTCAAATCCACAATTCTAACGAGATTGAAGAGCAAAAGAAAGTGTGTTATCATTATTGGTTAAGACTAAAACTCTCTGGTTAGCAACACAACGATGACCACTTGTTTCACAAGATGAATGACACTCCTAGTTGGGAAAACCCATGCAATTAATTCCTGGTCATCTGTACTTCAATGGGATTAACCCCAGGCAAGGAAATCAAAGTTGCGTGTCCTAATGTAATAAAAAAAAGTTGAAACCTGTCTATGAGCCTGGGCTAATTCCTCTTGCAACTCGGCCAGGTCCTTCTTTAATGTGCCAATAGATTTGTACTCACGGGCTAAAGGGTTCAAAACTTCCACAACCTACAACCATATAATTTGGGGTGAAAAAAAAACTAAAAAATATAATACACAGAAAAGATTCAGATTGTAACCAGCAATTCACAGTTTGATTTATATCTTTTGTTCAACATTTCATTTCTAAACCATACTTGCAGTTAGCCTAAGAGGATTACAGATGAAATGAAGAAACACACAATAATCATATTTCATCATAAACTTAATGGGTGAACTCAAGGCAATAATCAAGCAATAGGAATGAACCTTATCGTGAAGGAGCATGATGGTAAGCAGATCTTGTCGGGCTCGCCAATCACAATATTGAATGTCATATCGAGCCACTTCAAGGGCTTGATTTACATCCAAAAATTTCCCTTTACACTGCGGCATTTTAGACCTAGGATCTTCTACATCAAAGATTGTACTCCATGTGTTCTTTTTCTCCAGCATACCACCTTCCTCGCTGAATATAGCAACGACCTTAAGACCTCCCCTTGCACCCTTAGTCTCCAAAACAACATCGGCTAACATGAGCTTAAAAGTACAATTTTCACTGATGCAACTTTCTAGTGGATAATTTCTATAACTTAGATGTCGAGAAGTCAACTGTACGAGGATATACATGAATACATGTATGTGCATGAACGTTTCAACTATGGTCTTAATCAGGATAAGCTAACAAATCACCCTTGCCAATGAAAGCAGCAGAGACTTCTTCACGTTGCTCACTACCAGTTGCAGAAATGGAGGGGGGGGTAAAAAAAGGAGGGCTGTTCTTTAGGGATCCCCTGTTCTCAGGATACCTTGAGAATTTATTAACTAAACCAACTCGTTCTCTAAAGCTAAAAGGCGCGCATTAGGATTTGACCCATCATAAGTATCATAAGCCTAACATCCACCATGTTCAGGGATACCAGATAATATAGCAACACCGAAAAGCATAGAAAAGTTTACTTTTCCAGGCTTCGCTAGAATCAAGCACCCAACTAACTCTCAGCAATTAGACTCTCCTAAGCATAAAACAAGTAAGACTGTGCGATCAGAAAATGCAAGAATTATATACCTTTCTGACATTAAGTTTGGGTGCTTTACACAGAGAGCTGGGTAGAGAGAGAGCCGCAGCAGTGGCGACGGTGTTCATGGCGAATTGAATTGTATGGAGGGAGGGGGGGAGAGAGACAGAGAGAGAGAGAGAGAAGGAGGAGGATTTTTGCTTAGGGAGACTTATTTGTTGATAAGAGGTTGGTGCTGCGCGCGATCTCTGGTGGCCTGCCGCTGGTTGCCACGTGGAGATGCGTGGACACGCTCGTGTGTCTCGTGGCATTTCCAACATCCACATGCTGGCGAGAGTATTTTCTGATTCTGGCTCCAACACTGACGTGCAGGGGACGGGTATTTCATTATATCTGCCAGCTCAGATCGTCTAGATATCTTCCTCTATCGCCTTTGAGCTTATACAATTTGTCCGTTTCTATCTACTGAGGGAAGTTATGGTTTGCAATTAATGTAGAGCAAATGAAATATTGTCCGTTCATTTATCTTTTGACCATTTTGTCATTAGGGGTCTATGACAGTGACCGATCAGGATTTAATTGCCTTTCGTTCAATTTTTGGAAAGTGGGACCTCTTTCTCATAGATCAATTTGGAATTACTATATAGTCACATTTAAATTATTTCTCTGAAACACATACGAGGGAAAATCCAATTTTAAATTTGAAGGGTACCTTAAATTGGGTACGTAAAATATATAATCAACTCCTTATATATTATTGAAGTATCTTATCATATAGTTGACCCGAATCAACTAGTATCTTATCATATCTTCGTTTAGTCAACTATCGCCTATAATTAAACCTTTATTTTCTTCAAAGGTCATGCACATTAATGCTACCTAGAGTGTATTAAAAGAGGATGTACATCACCTTACTAACACAAAAATATAGAGAGCATTTCTACATTTCTTATATGTTCTCTATTTTTACATAATATCATAGTCTCCTTTATAACAAAAGGAGTCAAAATTCCAGAACCATCTCCATTCTTTCTCTCAAATATTTTTTCTTTCATATTTTGGGTTCTTAAATCTGTTCAAACAATTTCCCATATACCAAATCATTCATCTTCTTGAGCAAATCACAACAGTGTAAAATTCACCACCAGACATTGCTTTTCGCTCCTTCACTCACCAGAGATAGCCACTGCCTTTGAAATCCTAGTTGCAGTGCTGTTAGAGGAAGAAAACCATCCAAAACGATGTCATTTTGCCTTAGATGCTGCTAGAGGAAGAAGACAATCCAAAACGATGTTGTTTCGCTCTAAGGCAAAACGACACCATTTGGACACAAGGAGAAGCCACCTAAGCAGACACGCTAATGGCACAATAGCAGTTAGAATCATAAATGTGTTGCCACATCACCGCCACGTGTCCATCCACATCACTGACATGCCATGATAGTTGTGTCACGTCAACTTTACATATGTCGGTCTCATAGTTGTCCACATGTCTTCTCCTCTTTTGTTCGGTTCAGTTTACAAGTTCATCGATACTTTGACTATTCAATTTAGTACTTTTTAATTTGAGTTCTCTGCAAACCAAACCAGTTCCTAAAGTTTTTTGACACTCTGAATTCAATTATAAGGTCAGAGTAACAAAATTCGATGTCTATAAGTAAGTTTTCTCCTATTTTATTATCTTTCTTCACTATGGATGCCTTTAAACTTTCACATGCATTCTCAACCTTAATAATGTCATCTTTGATGGCTCTAACTATGATCTTCAGGCTGAGAAAATTTGTTAGTTTTCTTAAGGGGAGACTCATTGGCGTAGTATTACTGGAGAAATACCTAAACCCACTTAAAAGAAAGATGAAGAAATTGACGTATTACTAAAGGATTAATGGCACGGGATGTAATGAACCATCAAATCATAACATAGTTTTGAAATACATGTCCCAAAGCCACCAAACTTGACTTTCAGTTTGACACGGCTCAAGAAGTATGGAATTTCTTGAAAAATCATTACTCTGTATTTGATGATGTCCATCGATTTTAATTGCATAGGAGGCTTCATCACATGCAACAATAACCTAGACAAACAATATACAATTATGTGTATGAATTGCAAGAACTTCGAGATCAACCAGCACTTGACGATCCTGTCTAGCCTAATCATGATGTTGTTACACTCTATGCAAATCATCGAGATCGTCAACATATATGACGTTTGCTTATGAATCTCAAGGTTGAATTTAAACTCATTTGCAACTCTTTTCTTCATTGAGGAACTCTACCCAACCTTGACACTGTCATTAAGGATCTCATCTCAAAGGAAAGTCATCGTAATATGCTTCGTATTGAAAATTTTGTTTCATCTACTAATGTTGTTCTTGCAACTCATACTTCGTCTCAAACTTCTCACAACACAGATAAGAAATTTTATAAAGGATTTTGCAACTATTGTAAAAACCCTGGACATCATATTTCTGAATGAAGAAAATGACTCAAATAGAACTCTAGACACGGTAATTCTTCCAAGTCTATCCAATTTGCTTCCACTTTTGTTGTTGCCACCAAGGCCATATAGAAAGCACCTCTCCCAAATTCTCTTTAATGGACCTCCACGCCCTTCTTTAACAACTTCAACCAGATTCTGGTACAGTCTCCTCCTTTTCCCTATTTGTCACATCAAGTACCTCAAACTCTTGGCATCACTACAACAAAAACGACATATGGCAACAAGTGATAAGTGTTATTAAATATGAATAGTAGCATAACCCATGTTATTAAAGATATGATAATTTAGTAACAGTTTTGACATGTTATTGTCGAGTTTAATATGACATTTATTAATAGCTACAAATAATTTTATATTATATTTTATAAATGTTATTAATTAACTATTTGTAGCATTTTTACACTGTTATATATTAACTTTTTGTAACATCATTAACATGTAGTAGATATGAATTTTGTAACATTTTAAAAATGTTATA
>JANZLD010000006.1:24093810-24106072 GCA_026413575.1 Erythroxylum carthagenense | reverse complement strand
AGAACATACCCCACACAGATGACAAAGCAGAAGTACACTATTTTTCCAATCACAAGGAAAACTGTGATCAAGGTTGTACCTAATATTCAACCTCGACCTTTCATTGTTCGCAATGAGGATAAAGAAAAGAAGAAAAAAAGAAAGGATAAATGATTTGATAGATGAACAGATTGAAGGTGAAGTGAGAAACATTTATGAAGCATACCATGCAGTCCAGCAGATTGGAACTTATGTTTTTCACTTTATTTCAACAGCGTCAAGAAGCAATTGTGGTCAGCAAACCACTGAAGATTCTTTTCAAGTAGGTGGAAGACTTTCCGAAGGGCCGTACAGATCTATTAAGGTTGGAGATCGAAGCTACACAGTAGAATCCCTTGTGCATCTCATTATGTATATTAGACCTTTATCAACTGTGTCTTCATTTGGTGATGTTCTACACCTATTGAAAAGACAGACTAACTGGCCCTGATGATCTTGATCTTCCAGAACCTAACCTATCTGTTCAACCTCCTACCATTACAATAATTAAACTAGATGTTATATCTTCAGATGCATATACTACGACTGTTGGTGTTGAAGTCGTACAACAGAAGCCTGGTGAAGATATTGAAGAGAAAGTTGATTATTTATGTGCTTCTGTGGGTGACTTGCATAAAGAAGTAGCGGATATTCGACAAGATAACAAGTCACTTCGCATTGAGATGAGAACAATGTTTTCTGAAGTTATTAAGTATCTACAATCATGATCTTTTTGATCAATAACAAATAGGGGGAGAAAGGAGAAGAAGAAGAAGAAATGACAAAGATAGGGGGAGAAGAAGAAAAGAAAAGGAGAACAGAAAAGAAGATGGGAGATAAAATTTTTTCTATAATTATTTGTTGTCATCAAAAAGGGAGAGATTGTTAAGTCAAAATGACTTTAAGATTAATTTTGATGAAAACCAAATAATGATGAAGCTGAAGAAAAGTGAGACAGAAGCAAAACCAAGTGAGACGGAAGCAAAAACAAAGTAAGATGGAAGCGAAAGCAAAATAAGACAAAAGTAAAATGAAACGGAAGCAAAATAAGACGAAAGTGAAAGCAAAATGAGACGGAAGCAAAATGAGACGGAAGAGTGAAAATGAGACGGAAGCAAAAGCAAAATGAGACGGAAGAGCGAAAATGAGACGGAAGCAATATGAGACGAAGCGAAGCCAAAAATGAGACGAGGGAATCGAAGACGAAGCATCAAATCAGTTTGAGTTAGTTACAGAACTCAACCGAATAACCGTTTCTTTAAATATCAAGAATCAATAAGAAAGAAGCAGTTGAAAATGAAGACTATAAATATGAGTCGAAGTTGGAGACTAAAAAAGTTAGTAATTTTGTTAGTGATATTCAAAAGCTAAATATTGTATTTGTGCGAAAACACGAGTGCTATATTTTCTGCAACAAAGCTCGCAATATCTTTCTGTAAGGAAGAAGAATAGCTGAGAGTCTGAAGAGGCTAAGTGAGAAAAAGAATACTTGTTGTACGAGACCTGAAGAGGCTCGGTGAAAAGAATACTTGTACTTTTGTGAAGTATAGTGAAATCTCATAAAGGATTCTGAGGACTAGACGTAGCCCACGGTTTGGGATGAATCAGTATAAAATTGTTGTGTCAATTCTCACTCTTAACTCTTAATTCTTGTTTCTATTGCTGATATAAATACTTCATAATATTGTTTGTTAATCGTTTTGAAAAAGCAAATTTTTTAAAAGGGGATTGTATTAAAAATTTGAATACACAATTCAACCCCCTTTCTTGTGCATTTTGTATATCGTATACTAACGTGTGATTCACTTCATCTACAGGTATCAAATTTTTGTTACGACCCAAAAATTTTGGAGAACTCATATAATTAAAATATTTTTAGGGAGCCTTCTCTAACCACCTGCTCAGTCCCTTCAAAGTCCCTTGTTATCTCTTTATTAAAGAATAATGTTAACCTTAAGGCACATGTGAGTTGGTAAGGGGCTCTTCTAGTTTAAGTGAGGTCACGAGTTCAAACCCTCTTCATGTATGCAGCTGTTTAAAATTTAGGGTCAGAACTTTGCCTCCCGCAAGGAACTTATCTAGTTTGAGCGAGAATTAGTCTGAGTGTGGATAGCTTAAAGATGCCTTTATATAATTGAGATTCTCCTAGAATATCTAGTGAGCAAAAAAAAAAAAAAAATTCGTGGTCTCTTCAAGGAGTATTCTGATTTGATGTTTCCGATTCTTAATGCCAAAGTTTACCCACGCTTTTGCTCCCGCCCTCGCCTAACTGCTTAATACGTTAGAAACATAAGCGACATATGGTTATCTATTACTTCGGTCAGAAGCTGACTAAACATTATAATGTAATGCCCTGCATAAGAAATCCAACAAGCTAGCCAGTGCCCATCTTTTGGGTAGAGGTAGATCGTTATATCGTAATGATATTGCTATAATACAACTGATGAAGTAACTGATCTTGAAGACGCATAATTATATCCATTGCAGTGCATAAATTAATGAAAGGGTTTAAACATTAAAGTCTGCCCGATTGTAGTGTTTCTAAAATCTACGCCACCAATAATGAGTCATAAAATCAAAGAAAAATTAATCCGCTAATTAAATGGAGTTTAATCAACAAGTGATGGTGTGATGAACTGTTAATCTTACAATCAAGACATTGTTAATGTCCTCCGTTTCCTCGTGCACCGCATCTTCGCTAAATTTCTAGCTGTATGCCGTTTTTACTTCGAGAGAAAAATTTGGCAAACCCATTTTGGTTCTTCTCAGCATTAACATTATTTGTGGATACGACCAATGAAGCTGACAAAGATGATGAAGGAGTTGATTTTCCTTCCTTTTTATCCAGTAAAGGACCAATCTCGCTGGCAGTCATTGAAGAACCAGATTCTCCTTTAGGTGAAAACGTCTCATTAGAGTGTAACCTCCATGGTTCTCCGCTAGCTCTATGCATCCGTGATCCTCCTGTGCTAAACTCTGGTAGACTTGAAGCATCACTGAAGAAGTCCTCCAGGGTTGCAAGTGACTTCAGTTGTTGACCAAGAGATGCTATTGTTTTCTGGCACTCTGCAAGTTTTCCAGCAGCGACAGCCAGGTCCTCCTGCCATAGGTACATACATTTAGTAACCAGGGGAGTTAAAAGGCCTGTGCTCAACATACAAGTTCACAAATGCACAACAGAGAAGGTCGATAATATGAAAAGTAACCAATTATTCAAGGAAAGAATAGCAACCTGCTTAATCTTTGGTTCAATGTTTGCATTTGCAGTTTTTTCCATCTCCACCTCGTGTTTCTTTTTTGAAAGCTCTTCCTCTAGTTGTTGACACTTTGCTGCAGTCCCTGCTGACAGAAACTTCTCCCTTTCAATCTCTGCTTCTAATGAGAGAACTTTTGCAGACATGGTCCTAGCCTCTGCCTCCAAACTAACTAATTGGGATTCAAGTTTCTGACTTGATTCCTTTGACAAGGATAGCTCTCCTTGCAGCTCTTCCAACCTCAGTTGCGCCTCCCTCAGCTGAATTTCATTTTTGTCCAGACTTTTTGTTAAATCCATTTCTAATTCAGCCTTTTCCATTTGAATGTTCTCTAGCTTCTCTTCTAATTCAACCTTTTCTCTTGTAATCATCTGTAGGTTTTCTTCTAGTTCAGCTTGCACTGCTTTCATGTTCTCTAAATTCTCTTCCAACTCAACCTTTTCATCTCCTGTTTTCCGTAGCCTCTCTTCCAGTTCAGCTGTCCTATGAATCATAACTTCAAGCTCCTCTCTCAGTGACCTTTCTGCATCAATTGGCTGTTTGGCATCGACAGGTTCAGATTGATGGTCCATATTTTCAGTATCAGGCAATGCTGCAAGTTGCTCCATTTCAAGGAAATCATCCATGAGATCAATCTCAGTGGATGACGCTGGGATGTTTTTGTTGGCAGTTTTATCATTCTTAAATTGATCGAGCTCAACAATCAATGCAGATGCCCACGAATTTGAGCAACTTGGCTCAGACTTGTATGGCTCTGAGCAACTTATTTTGTGGGCATCCAGCTCTAGCGCATTAAACCTCTCTCCACTATCTGATTGACTGTCAGTCAGAGACTCAACATATATTGAGGAGGCAGCAGAATTTTTGTGATCATTAATTGAGGAAGATTTACAAACTATAGATTTAAGCCTCCGACATTCTGCCTCAAGCTTGGCCACCTTCTTTATACTCTCCAGGTGTTGCTTGCTGGCTGTTTCAGCTGTTTGGGTACTCAAGTCTCTTTCAATAGTCCTAACTTCTAACTCTTCTAGTCGTGACAGGAGCTCCACTTTCAAGGATTTGTTCTCTTCTTCCAAATATTCAAGCTTCTGCTGGAGAACAGGATCAATCTGAGCAGGACATTCAGAGTTAATTTCTTGTTTTGATCTTGAGGCCAAAATAACTGGTTCTCAAATTCAGATTTTGTAAATTCCTACCTCATATTTTATATTCACCATGGATTCATGGATCTTTTCTTCTTGCT
This sequence comes from Erythroxylum carthagenense, assembly GCA_026413575.1. Taxonomy (NCBI): domain Eukaryota; kingdom Viridiplantae; phylum Streptophyta; class Magnoliopsida; order Malpighiales; family Erythroxylaceae; genus Erythroxylum; species Erythroxylum carthagenense. The sequence continues at coordinate 24,101,557 of JANZLD010000006.1, read as the reverse complement.
CATCTCTTGCTTGCCTCAGTTGCCTAACACATTCCTTGAGGGCTCCATCCAGATGGCTCACCCGATTTTCCAGAGCAGATTTCTGATGAATTGCAGATTCAAGTTGGTTTTTAAGAGCCACTACTTCATTTTCAGCCTTTTCCCATCCTAAAATTTATATCGAGAGAACAACAAAATTATATGGTAAAATATAAACTGTCACGTGTGGTGAAAAATATCATCAGTTTTGGATAGAACGCATAAGCATGGTTGTGAAGACTTCAACAGTTGCAATTTCTCAAAGTACATGGTTGTGAAACTAATATTTTTTCTGAAAGATTTGAAACTTTTTGCCATTAAGTGACCCAGATAACTGACACCTATCGCTAAATACCTGCGACAGCTTCCTCCGCCACTTTTGTATGTTGTTTTACCAGATCATCTTTGGCACTGACATTCTTAAGAGCAGCTGATAACTTCTCAGTCAAAATTTTAATGCTGTCCACAGCATCGTCATCGCTAGCTACAGTTTTGGATGTCACTTCTGGTGATTGAGCATCATCAGTTTGAGATGTCTTCAGGGCATCCTGCTGCAATGACGAGAACATGAACGACATCAGCATAAGAATTGGAGCAAAAGTCTACGATTAATATTAAAAAATGCATCTAATTGAGGAGCTAGCCGAATCAACCTTAGGTGCACAAAGCAAAAATGCAACAAACAGGGATCTTTTGAATTGATGCCAAGAACGTGGTGACAACATAAATCTGCCAATTGCATGTATCCAACTAGTCAGGTGAACACTGAAACTACTGATTAATATATATTGTCCACGTTCCAAAAATGGATACATCAGCCAAGTTTGCAATTGACAAATCTAAAAGTAGTCTTCCTAGTTGCTTAGATTGCCACTTATGCCAGAGCATTTGCATCTACCATCCAAAACATAAGAAGATATGTTACTGCTTCTCTTAATTGAGTTTATTTTGGTTACAATGGTTTGACACCTGTAGATGACATCATTGTCATTTTGTGCTTTATGAAACTCTAGGATATTCATAACCTTTCCCAATTGTTTTCCTCTGCTGTCATGAAGAAATTATTCCTTAGACCAAAATACATAAAAGGGTTTATAACCATATAGGTGCTTAAGCAAAAGCATAGGATACAATTTTTATGCACAAATCCACATTTACCATCTAGCTTAATCCTCGCATGCATTCAGACTTGAGTCATAATGAAAACGAGAACTCTTATGTTAACTTCCAGCAAGTCCTAGGAACAAGTGCATCTGCTTATGCAATTGTCACAAAGCAAAACAAATAGTGATTCCTATACTTATGCAATGAAAGGCTCATAAGTTATTCCAGCCGTTCCGTAAACCTCTCAAAAATTGCACTTGGAAGTATACAACTTCAAATCCTTAGACATACATCGAACTTCAATCTCACCATATGCCATATAACTGCGGTGAGAGGACCAAGACATTGACCAGAACACGAATCATCAACAGAAAATCTGACAGGTATTACAGAAGAAGGACAAACTAAAATATCCACACAAAAAAAAAGCCAGCTGTCCTGTGTAGTAGTTTTCGTAAGTGGTGGTTATAAAAAGAGTTAAATAATTAACATTGGAAGGTACAATTTTGCTATGGAGAAAACATGAAGCAGTGCATCCCTACCATAATGTGAGTTAAAGAACAATATGTGAGAACACTATAATACCTTAAAGAAAACATTAGCTCTTACATGATTAGGAACCTACCTGATCATCAGAAAATCTCTCAGAATGTGAAGATAATGACCCTGAACTTTCTGTTTCACCCGGGCTCCTCTCTGAGGACCTCCTCTTCCACAACCATTTTCTCTTTTCCATCGCAAAGCCCAGAGGTTGATGAATAAACTATCTCATCAGGAAGGATTTATCTGCACATAATTTAGATACTATCGATATCAAATAACAAATACAACGACGTACTAGAAAATCCAATGAAAGCATAAACTTCAATACCCAGAGGAATTTATGGGATGGGCTAATACTATGACATGTACAGCTCTCTATTTAATATACGAACTGCTAATGCTTTCTTAACAACCTCAGGACATTAAACAAAAATATAAATTTTTTCATCTTATCAACTTTGCTTCTAATTCACCCAATAAATTTCCAACCCCAACAACAACAGTGACAGCAACAGCAGCACCATCACCAACAACAACGACAACAAAAGAGAAACCTTTTAAGGACCAAACTAACAATAAGAGATACAGGTTAGGGGTAAAGCTAAGAGACAGCAATAGAGGAGATGCAGGAACTGTAGCCCTAAGAACAGAGCTTTTTAGTCGAAACAAAACTATGAAATTACGAGAAACACATTGCCTGAACAATGAAACAGTACAATCCACTGTGAAATAATACTAAAAAATAGAAAACGCAAATACTACAGAATATGACGGACGAGCAAGGTTCACCAAGGTGACTACCCAGAAGAAAATTTCCATGGGAATATGACCCATTGAAGAAAAACGCCAAAATGTTATATTAACTAGTTGAGAAAAAACAAATCTCACCCATATCAATGAAAACAAATCTCACCCATATCAATGAATCCAGGTCGTAATCAGGCATTGCAAGATAGAAAAAAAAAGAAGCAGATCAAGTACCCTTAGAGTGGGGAAGCTATAAATGTGAAAAGAAAGGTGGAGTTCATGATTTAAGGATACAGAGAAACATAATAAAGAAATGAAGATGGGTCTGAAAAGATCTGGAGAATGTCAGTGGCTTGGCAAACATGACCAACTACCACTGACTAAAAGTTTGCAGATGATAGAGAGGTAGTCTCTTCCATTTCTTGTTTTTTACACAACCTTACAATGAAGAGGAGTGGGAAACTGCAAGTATGGAGGAAATTGGAGAGTGGTATTGTATGGATGAAGGGACCATCACAAAAGCAATTGAGTTGATATTTCACTTTCATGTTTTGGTTAGGCATTCAATGAGACAAAAGTAAATGAATGAGTCGAGTGCTTGTTACTATGTGAGATATTATTTATTAATTAAATGTTGAATTTTGTTTTGTAGATTTGGTTAGTTTATGTTTACTAATCAACTCCACGTCAGTATAATAATTACAAGTAAAGACGGCAATTATTACAACTACACTACACCCGAAAGCAAAACTCCCGGCGAACAATTAGGAAATTGGGGGAATGATTTGTCAAATCAAATCGTCCTTGGTAGCCTTGATATCAATAAGGAAGAAATAAGAAGAATGTGGTGTGGGTGTGAGCATGTGAATGTGTGGGTCATGCAACTGAAAAGTGAAAGTGCAAAGGAGATTTGTATTTGGAAGCCTTAAATAATAGCCTAAACTTTTCAGCTTTTGGGAATGGGGGACCCCAATAATTTTGAAAATCGTGATGCATGTTTTTCTATTTTTCCTTTTAATTTGAAATTGGTGGATCAGTAGTCAGTACGCTCCAATTTTTTGAATTCCTCCCAGCCCCCTCATTCTGTTGTCGCTATCTTGCTGACGTGCGTCCCTATTCTTTTATTTCGTTTTTGCTGTTTAAATTAGTTTCTTTTGTCTCAAGGCTCAAGAGGATCGCCTCCAGTCCCCCTTGTTTCCCGTATCAGTTAAGCCATTGTTTATATCGACTACTATTGAGAGAGGAGAGCCACACTGGAAGACGGATCTGGCGCTGGCGGAGATCCAAATTAAGATTTGAGATTTGGTTACAAGTTATTACCTTGTTTGCCAAATGGATATATCTTACTCAATCCCATTTTTCAACTTTGAGAAAAATAATCTATGTACGAAATGTATGTTTTACATATCAGTTCTGCAAATTAAAGTAAACATCACATATGGTTGGTCATACGAATAAAAAAATGAATTCCCTGTTCAAGACTTTGCTTGAATTCATTTTTTTTTCAACAAAAGACAAGGATCTTTAAAGTTTTTGCCCTTCTAAAGTAAGAAGTAAAAACGTTTTATTAAGTGTAAACAGTCCATAAAAATGAGATATGCTTTTGTCTTTTGATCTCTATTGATTGATTAAGTAAATATATTTTATAAGATTGCAAAAAAAAAAAAAAACATAAGATAGAATTGAAAAATGTCTTTTTGGAAACAATAACTATGAAGATTGTATGTCTCATTCCAAAAATATTATTTAGGTTATTTTAAATATTTTTTAATTATGTGCATTTGTACATGTGATTGGTTTGTTTAACATAAATTCAATTTCAATGGTTTTGTTTAATTTATGAATTTTAAAATATTAAATATTAAATATTAAAATACAAGTATAAATATAAATATAAATGTTTACTCTACTGAATATGTAGAAGAAAAAAAACTATTCCATAATTTAAGTCAAATTTCCAATTTAGCAAAAAGCAAAGTTTCTAAGAAAACAAAAACAATTTGACGTCTAGTACCTTAGAGCTTGTCTTTGACTAGATTTATCCAGCGTAATTTAATTAGTAACTAAAATGAAGGAGTCTTGTAGAGGGTATACCCCTAAATGCATAAAAGAAAAACCATTGTTTACACGAGAAAAGAACAACCCCTATTTTAAGGATTTAAGTCAATAACTTGCGAAACAGATATGAGGCATATACAATGATGATGGCAATAAATGAAAATTAAAAAAAAAACGATAAGATGGAGTTTGATATTATGTCATGAGATTGACAATAAGCTCTCATCTGACTCTTGACTCGTATGGATGTACCGGTATATAAATGAATGTACGCTAAACACTAACAATCCAAAGTCACGTGGAAGACAATCCAAATTAAAAAAGGCCCGGAATTAACAAGAAGAATTGGGCTCTTATCTGATGTCGCGTCACAAGTCACATTATTTTGTCTATGGTCACCCTGATAAAGGAAATATTGCTCTAATCAATTATATATGTACCTAAAGATTATTGATCCATCATGCCTTGTGGGGGTGGTAAAAGTTGTTAATCTTTTCTTAACAACTCCATGTAGCAATGAGTCATAACTTTTGGTCTTCACATAAGAAGAAAAAATATGCGAAAAAGAGCTTCCAAATATGCAATTAGAACCCTCCTAGGGCTCATCTTCCATCAAATTCAAATTTTAATATCAAGGGCTACCTTATACAGCTGAAATGCAATTACGAATAAGATAGGGTTAATAAGGGCAACAGGGAACATGAGGAAAGGGAAAACCAATCCTAACTAGGTGTAATAATGGACCCAGCTCCAAAATGAGTACCTCCAAAAGTTCATCCGCATGCCCACTAGTATTGGCAGCAACAATTGTCTTTAGCTTTGAATAGCTAACCTATAGGAGACCACTTAATACAAACAATCCCCATTGACAAGAATCTAAAATCTAAGGAAAGTAATTGAAATTTGAGTATATTTAAGAATTTCATGCTCTCTCTTCTTTTAAAAATTTGTTTTACACGATCATATTACTTTTTAGGAATTCATTAAAAAGATGCAATAACAAGACATGTACTCCTCTCTATTGAGGGGTTATAATGGTGCAACTACAAAAAATGAGGAAAATAAGAAATTGGAAAGACCGGTCATCCATTTGCTTGTTTCGAGTGGGAAGAATAGGGGAGGTCTAGTCATTATTCCCGGAATAAATTAAAGAGGGTTAATGTACTTTCTTATTCAGAGATGGTCTAGTACAAGAACGTGGTTACAGTAGACGTGAAAAGATTATAAATATAAACGTGCATTGATGTTATTAAGTTATTGGAGATAATACATTTATCGTCATATTCTATTTTAGTATGTTGAGTATTTCCTTTCCACGTGTATTTTTTAATCTTCTCTAGAATCTTCAGCTGTTAGTTATTGCTATCAATATCTCATTGGACAACATCAGCGATATATTTTAGGGGGGAATGATTGTATTGATAGAATGAACAGTAACGATTTCCTTCATTTTCTATTTTGTACGATTTCTTCCTTTCTTTTTACTTTTTGAGCTACAAATCTTACATGGTATCAAAGAGCACATTCTGGGCATATCCACCTTTCTTTTTCTTACATACATTCTCTTCTTTTCTTCTTCAACCTTCCCTTCGACATGGCTAATTCTTCTTCAGAAATCACTTCTCCAACAAACACTTTCTCCACATAACCTCCTTCTCTTCTTAAGAAGATCAATCTTCTTCTTGATGATACAAATTTTCTACTTTGGAAGCAACAAATCACTTCTGTCACTCGTAGTCAAGATCTGCAGCAATACCTCGATGGCACTGTTTCTATTCCTCCTCTGGTTCTTTCCAACGGTGATGATTCAACTACTAATCCTCTTTATCTTTCCTATCTTCAACAAGATGCAGCACTTGCCTCTTGGCTACTCACTTCTATTAGTCATCGTATTCTACCTACATTGGTTGGTTGCTCCACCTCTACTGACATATGGAGTACTCTACATAAGCATTTTGCTACACACTCAACACAGCGTGTAATGCATCTTCACTGTCAGTTGCATTCTCAGTGCAAGGCAAACAAGACAATGCGTAATTATTTGTCTGACATCAAATCTTTTTGTGATCAGCTCTCAGGATGTGGAGAAGTCGTGCCTGAATCATTGCACAAGTCCACCATTTTGACCGGTCTTACTCCAGCTTTCGATGCTGTCATTGTTGTCAACTCTGCAAGCCCTATTCCTCTTGATGTTGAGGCCATCTCACACATACTTCTTGATATGGAAGCTCGTCAAGTAGACTCTTTGTCTCTGCAACCCATATCAGCCTCAGTCAACATCGTGACTGCTCAACCTATTGGACACACCCAAACCCATGTTTCACCACCTTGACCTACTCCACCTTACCAACCTCCCCCAAATCAGTCTTAACGAAGTAGGGGATGAGGACGATACTCTAGCAGTTGAATGCAGTGCCAACTCTATGGATGCTCAAACCATACTATCCAATGTTGTTTTTTACCGTTTTGATCCCACTTTCACTGGCATTTCATCAAACACTTCCTTTGCCAACTCATCATCACCTGTTCCGTTCCATAATTCACCTCCAGCTATACATTACACTCATTTTTAGCCCAAACCACCAAATATTGGGTCTGGACTTCTACCCTCCCCACCACCATACACACCCAATCATACTCCTCAGTCTTTTGTTCAGATTCCCATGGCATCTTCACCTACTACCTTCGTTGTCACTGCCCTTGCATCCACTCCTTATTCCTATCTTCAATAGTCCAATGCACATATGACAACTTCTGCTCTTCTACCTCCTTTACTGATCACAACAACACTGAGACATGACATCTAGATTCTGGAACCACCAATCATATCATCAATGACATCGCTAACATGACCATCTCCCTTCCCTACACAGGTCAAGGTACAGTTCTAGTCGGTAATGGTGCTGGTCTCCTTATTTCACGTATTGGTCAATCTTCTTTTCTTACACCACCTAGATCTGTCATTATGAAAAATATATTACATGTTCCTCGTATGTCTTCCAATCTTTTATCTATCTCACAATTTGCTAAGGATAATAATGTCTACTTTGAATTTTTTCCTTCCCATTGCACTGTCAAGGATCTGGTGTCTCAGACCCTTCTTCTTCAAGGACCTGAAGCTGGTGGCCTCTATCATCTCACGCTACCACGACATCATCCCATTTCTTCTCCGTCAAGCTTCTCAAGCATCTATCACTTCCCACAGAAGACAGCCCCACCTCATCAGTCCACTCTTTGTCTCAATCAACATTTCAATTCTACACTGAATATGCAGCTT
>JANZLD010000006.1:24051464-24063187 GCA_026413575.1 Erythroxylum carthagenense | reverse complement strand
ATCATGTTCTTTGATTCAAGATTTGGATTCCGGTAACGGGATCCAACAGTTGGGGTCCGGTCTACGGAGCGGGTCCCAACATCTGTGGTATCAGAGTAAGAGTGAATGTTAAGTTATGAACAGTTGGGGTCCGGTCTACGGAGCGGGTCCCAACATGTGCGATGACACTCTTGATAACAAGCTTAAAATGGTCGATCTTCTTAGTTGATGGGGTGACGGTGGCTATAATAATCACCTCATCATTCCTCTTATTCCTATCTAAAGTCAAAACTTTGTTTAGAACCCTCTCAAGTTGCTCATCAAAACTTTTGAGATCAATTTGATCTATTCCCATAAGCCCATCGCTAGTTTCCTTCATTTTACCTAAAGATCAAAGTTTTTTCTACAAACATCTCTTGTATGTTTTTCACAAAACGGAGTGTTGTATTTTATTACAGCATGTGTACTTTAGAATTTAGTTGTTTTTATTCTTCTGGGTAAATAATAACAACTAATATCAAGAAAGAGGAAAGGGCAGGGTTAATTATAGTAAAAAAATCCTAAACTTTTTCTGAATTTTGCAATACTAGCCCAAACTTTAAAAAGTGACATAAAATTCAATTTATTGCAAATATAACTCGATGTTAAGTTCTTTATTAACGTAAATACCACACCACATCAAACTAAAAGTTTTGACACTTGTTCAAATATTTTTCTAGATAATTATTTATAAAATTAATAAATTTAGAAAAAGTAAGATCCTATTCTTCATCCATCTATTCTCCTTCTCCTCTTTGCTAGTTTTATGTTTGTTTTTACTTTTCCCCACTGGTTTTCTAGGTAGCTCGGAATTCCTCTAACTTACTGCTCTATTTTGGATTCACCTTATTGCAGGGATGTGTTTCCCTTTACTATTGTCTACTCCTTCATTGTTAGCAGTAACAGAGACCCCAAGCTTATCCTAGAGGTAATCGACCATCTGGCGAGCTTCCTCAATAGTGAGGAAGGAGATGCTTGCATTGAGCTTCTGGATCTTCTTCAGCGTGAAGACAATGATGATTGACCGAAGATGGAGATGATGATGGTGCAAATAATTACATTATTTTCTTTTTTCAAATTTATTAAAGTATAAAAATTATGACATGAAAAATTTTGGAACATATGGAAGCCACATGATGAAACTATTAATTCTACATGTTATGTCATATCAACAAAATTAACGGAGATTTTAACATGAGGGTATATTTGCAACAAATTGAAAGTTTCAGTATTTTTAGTGTAACTTTTTAAAATTTGGTCTAGTATTGCAAAATTGAGTAAATTTTGAGATTTTTTTATAATTAACTCAAAAGGAAATGAATGAGGTGGAAAATCAGTTTTTTTGGTATTTGTTTTCTTTTGGCTTTTTAAAGAGAATGTATTTGTGACTTGTGGAATTTGGACTTTCTGATATTTAATTATTTATATGTTTATTTTAAGTGTACATTTATACATCAAAATTTATAAGTGAAATAAGTGAAAATTAATGTCAATAAAAATAAATAAATTGTTGTTATTTTAAATTTATGTTATTATGATTTTTTTAGACATAGTTAATATAAAATTATACATTATACAGTACAATATATTTAAGGACTATTTTAAAATTTTGAAAATATATAGGGACTATTTTATAAATTTAAAAATTATCTGAAACAGTACTCGATATTGACCGATACCAGTACAATATTGTACCAAAATTAAATCTGATACTTGTACTGATTCATAACATTGGTTCAAAACATAAAATGGATTAATTAAAAGGATCTCTACATAATTGTCATATATCTTATTCTTGGTTCATGTTTGATCTTCGAACTCAAGTTCTATTGCAATTTGTCTTTGCTCAATTTAAATTATTTGGTGTCAATCACATTTTAGGTAACTTGCTACATTATTCTCAAAGATTTTTTTGAAAAGGTAAATATTTGAATTAAATGGCTTTTATATATTTTATGTGCCAAAAGTAATCTTTTAACAATGCATGTGCTACACTTGTTCTTAGGGCTCACAAACATCAATTTCAATCCTAATTTGTGCTTCTTCATCCACTTCCCTTTTGGTTCTCTAATTCGTAATGGTTATAGTCACATCACTAGGATTCTTCCTCCAATTTCTCTATTTATGTGCTTTATTTGTGCATGATCTTTTGTTCATCTTATTGGGAAATCGGGATGGAATTCAATCCTGACCATAGCAGAATAATTACAAAACTTTTTCACAAATTGGTTTCCCAAAATCCGAAATCAATTTAAGTATATAAAATGATTAACACATAAATTATATCAAAGTGTGAATCTTAATTCGTACCTTATTTTGAAGCTTGATCATATTCTTGTCATATCCTTTGAAACATTTCTAAAATTAATTCGTCTTAACCATCGTAGCTACACAGACGTCCGACCTCTAACGTTATCCATATAATAGGCTGAGAGAACTTTGTAATTCTTATAGAGAGGGTTAAGAAAGAAATGCTATCTCCATTAGAGCTTAAGCCTATTTGTAATAGGTTTTAGACGTTTTAATAATTTAATTGAAATTAAATTCTAATTTTAATTAAACTTTAATTATAATTGCAATTAATTCTAATTAAATACCAATTATATCTAAATAAGTTCCAATATCTCATATTAATCCTTATTTATTACATAGCTCATAGTTAACCATAAAGTTTCTCAAACTTTACAGTCAAGTCCAACTTCATTAAATATCTTTGCTCTCTTCAACTCATTCCTTATGTGAGACCCATTAGTACTTAAATATGCTTGCAATGATTATAAATTCTAATTCTAATTCATAACTACAATTAGATAAATTAAAACTTCTTTTAATTTATATTTAATTCTCCAATTAAACAATTATAGTTATAGATTAAGATTGGCATCTAGCAATGCACCATAACCACCCAAATATTTAAAAATGTCAAATTGATTTTGACTAACCTTCATGTGCATGATTTTTTCATATAATTTAATCCTTTCATTATAGAATGTTCTGATTAGATATAGATCATGAAATTAATGTCTACTCTTTTTTACTCCAATCATATTAATTCTCCTCCATTAGTTATTGATTCAATTAATGACATTTGTAAACTATTTATAAAATGTCATTCTACCTTGGCCAAGGATTTCCCAAATCAATACTAATCGAGGACAATAGAATATTCTCCCTAATTACTTTAGAGGTGATGAATCCTATCATGATCACACAATTACCTCTATATAGTTCATGCTACATCTATTGACTACCAATCGAATGATCCATGACTAAGTAGGTCATAAATAGTATCAAAATATAACAATTCCTATAAAAGATAACTTTAGAGACCTTAAGTCAAAGGATCACTTATATAATCATCACAATGAGAATTCCATAGACATACAAGTGGTGTTCCAAATGGATTTCTAATATTTAGTTTGTTTAGTGAACTTGTGCTTTAGTAAGAACCTACACATTTGTTTAAGTATCTCCATACATTAGTCTATAAGATTAACTACTTCATTAGGAAAAACAAAATGTGTGTTAGTTTTTATATGTTCTATTAATGTCCAGTCTTAATAAAACAATGACTAGGAACTTTTAGGGATAATACATAAATGCAATATGAATCTCTTATTTATAATTTCATTAATTATCCCATAAACTTTATCATAGACATCTAAATATGTACAAAATAAAGAATATCTTTAAATTATATTGTTACTAAACTACAACAAACCTGATTGATTGTAGCGCACAAACTAACACATCTCTCTACTTGTTTATCTCCTTCGCCAAGTGAGTTATCTTTCCTCTGTTGGTTTTTATTACTATAATTAATATCTACATTTTCCTGTATGCTATATTGGTAATCCCCATTTGCTGACGGTGATAGAATCACATTGCTTCTATAGATTATGGGTAATCAGTTATTCCTAATGGAGTTGAAGATTCTTGTTATGACAATGAACTCATTTGTTTCTTCACTAATAAATACTCTTCTGCTTCACTCTAGCCAAGCATTATGTATTTTTGCAATTAAGTGACAATTTGCTAAGGATCCATTCAACTGCTATCTTATGTTGGTTTTTAGTGAACCATTGAATAAGTTCAATCCATTCATAGAATGGGGGCCTCAGATAACATAATCCTTGAAATGTTGCCCAAATTCTCTTTAAAAATAGGCATAAAAAATAAATATGCTTTACTATTTCTTCTCCCTTATTGCATAGCTTACGTACAAGTGAAATGTTTATGTATTTCTGCAATTGAGATATTATGTTAAGTTTTCCTTTAAGCACCAGCCATATGGTGATTAAGGCCCTTGGGTTTGCTTGCTTAAACCATAATAGGAAAGGTTATAAAATATTATAGGTATGTCCTTTTTTAGAAGATTCCTACACGATGCATTTGTAACTATGCCATCATTTGTGTGTCTATTATGGTTAGAGTTAGATAGGGCATATATGTAGATGGTTACAACTTCATAGATTGTTGCACTGCTTGGAGTAGTATTCCTCAAGTATGATTGATTTGCACAAAGAGTCATCTAATAATATCAACAATCAAATCATTAATATTATTATATTTTAATGAAATTCATTAAAATATTAAATTATTATTACTATCATTTTTTAAAAAATTGATAATGACCTCCTTAATTTAGCAATGATTTTTCCATATTCTCGTCAATTAATCTTATAAATTTTTTAACTTTTAAGCATACTTAGTAATTATAGCAGACATATAAAAATAGTGAGGTAGATAACATCTCCAAAATCAATAAAAAATTAGGTAGGATAAATTAGACTATACAATGAATTCATTAATCCACCCTTAATTACAAGAATATTGTATAGTCATTTTAAGTTGATAATTATTATAATTGAATTTTGGATATGATTCATTTACATAGAAAACCAATGATAAATCAGAATAAGAATTAATTAAATTAATGTTACTACTCATAATCATTGTTAATATGTTAGGATCATGATGATTTAATATCTAAAGAAGACAAAGTGGTACAATATTAAGTAGGCCTCGAATAAAACTTTAGAAATTTAAGATTTTTAAAATTTGACTATTTCCTTTTCGTATTTTAAAATCCTTAAGTTGGCAATCAATTAGTGTTGTTACTATAATTTTAATTTTTACAAAATTTAAATATCTTAAACCCTTATTTCATATAGTAGATTCATCTAAATTTTGAAAATTTGTGTAACGAATAAACAATATACATCATTATCCTTAAAGTAAGTAACACTTTAACCTTTAAGGATTATGGATGAATTGCATGTTCCAATATTATCTATGCTCATTTCCAAACCAGTAGTATATAGACTAAAAGAGTTGCTTCCTAAATATCATGACTTCTTTTAAGCTACATTCATAAAGGATAGATCAATCAAGGATAACATTCTTTTAGCTCAAGAGCTCCTTAGGGGTTACAATATGAAGGAATAAAGTGAGGATTTCACCCCCTAAGATCGATTTCCAGAAGGCCTTTGACATCATTGTTTGGAATTTCCTTACAATCACTCTCCAAGCTTTTGGTTTCCCTAAATAGATTATTACTTGGATAGATTAGTGCATTACTATTGCCTCTTATAAAAGGGCTAAGGGAATCAAACAAGGTGATCCCCTATACCTTTACCTCTTTACCATTACTATAGAGGTCCTAACAAAACTCATAAGCTTAGTTACTCCTAGTCAAGGGAATAACTTCATATATCACCCAAAGTGCAGGAACCTAAAGCTTTACAAGTTATTTTTTTACGATCTTATATTGTTCTATAAAGTTGATGATAAATCCTTATTTCCTATAATGATTGCCTTAAACACTTTTACGGACATTTCAGATCTTTTAGTAAATAAGAAGAAAAGGCACCAACTCATCTTATTGCGTGTGACCTTAGACCTTATCTCTTCTTCATCACAGGCTTAAGCTTTAAGAGGTCTCTTTTCACCTATCTTAGGATCCCAATCACCACAAGGAGGCCAATATATAATGATTTTGTTATATTGATTGATAAAATCTAAAACAGACTTTCTACCTAGTGTAGCAAATCCATTCACTATATAGCATAATCCAACTATCAATTTTGTATTAAGCAAATTATATGCTTATTGGTCATCCTATCCCATACTACCTATGGAAATTATAAAATTCATTGAGAAAATTGTGAGAAATTTTCTCAGGTCTAGTAATCATAACAAGCTTGTTTTTACTGCAGTTAAATAGAAAAAATTACAATCTGTAAAAAGGAAAGAGGATTAGGAATTATTCACATATGAATCGCTAATAAAACAATGATTATCAACACATTATAAAGGCCCAAAATAGATAAATAATCAACTTCGATCAAATGGGTACATGAATACTATCTAAAGGTGACTAGTATTTGGTCTAGATAGAAAAGTAGCTCCCTCTCTTAGATCTTTAGGCAAATCATGAAACTAAAAAGCTTAGTAAGACAAGAGCTAGTATATATGATTAGTGATGGAGCTCATATAAACTTCTTGTATAACTTTTAGATTTAGTTTAGCCCTTATAGAGTTTCTACATATCTGATTCCACTTCAACTAACAATACTTGATACTAACACTACAAAAAAAGTCCTTAATAATATAACTGTAGTTTTTGTTTCAATTCTTAGCTTTCTTATAATTGAATCTCTTTCCAGTGTCATTCTAAATCAAAACAATAGGGACACAATTAGATGGAAAAGTTCACATAATGGACAATTATCTTTTAAAAAGTGTAAGGATATCCTTAAACCTTATCTTCCTTTTGTGTTAGGGAAAGGTCTAGTCTAATTCAAACAATCTAGTCTAAAAGCGTCCATTATTTTATGTCTTGGAATTAGAAGGAAACTTTTTACTATAAATAAGATCAAAACACATCAAGTGCTTGTCTAATATGCAGACTAGAGGAAGAAATTCTAGATCATCTCTTTTTTCAATGACCTTATTCTAGCTTTATCTAGAATAGCATATTGCAAATTGACAACTTCCTATCCCCTCCATTATGCTGGAATGAGATGGTGACCTGGTCTGATCTTCCTTCTCTTTCTAGTAATCAAAACCATACAACTACAAGATATGCTTAGGGAATACCATTTATTCTTTATGGATATAAAGGAACTCACCTATCTCTCAAAACTAATCCAAGCATAAGGACCTGGTTATGAATTAACTAATGATATCTATAAAAGAACAATTCATATCACAAAAGATAGCCATAACATGGCAAATCAATGGAGGTTAACATAAATTATACTACACTCAAGTGATATGCAATTATCTTGTGAGCCTTAAATGTTAGGATAGTTGTAAGTTAACAGAGTAGGCACTTACCTTCTTCATGCAAAGCTTTAAGGATTAAGCATAAGTTTTAGAATCATATTTATTAGTAAAACAATGTATAGGTGATTCAACTTTTAACCCCTCAGGTGCTTATAATACCTTTGGAGCTTTAGTTCAATGCAATTAATTTAATTTAATAAAAAGTAATTTAGTTTTTGTTAGTTCATGTTTTATAATGTTCCACATAAAGTTTGCTGATGCATTTATATAACTTGTTTAGAGAATACGGTTTTATTTGCATCATTCTAAATTGACAACTTTTGTAGAATTTTTTGTAATTATTTATTTTTGTAAATCTTTGTTAATACAAGCTTTTTTTTAATCTTAGCATTATTATTGAAATAAAGCTTTGTTTGGCATATGCACTTTTACAATATACATTTTTTATAGACTAAATAATTTTTAGAGAAAGGAGAGACAAATGTTCAATGTAACGAAAGCAACATAATACAAAATGATAGGAAAATAAAATCTTTTTTATCTTGAATTAAATTTGAGGAACAAATATAAATGCACAAAATAAATCATACATAAGAATACTAAATTTTTTACATTGAAAACCTTCATAATATAAGAATTAAAACCATGAGACCTAGTATAGAAAATAATCCACCATAAAAATAAGTTCTAATTATTTAGGAGTTGATAACAATAAATACTCATTAACAAGAGTGGAAATTAACAATGTGCATATCAAAATTCAGATTTATCATAAAATCTTTTTTCTATACTATTACAGTTTCTTCCTAATACCGTGATAATTCTTCACTAATACCGAGATAATTCTTCACTAATACCATGACAGTTCTTCTCCAACACTGCCAACTTTAACAACTTTTGCAAAAGCTCTCTTCTCACACCAAAGGAGAAAATCATAGTAAACACTCACAAAGATGAAGAGAATAGCCATACCAAAATCAAAAAATAGATGGAGATAAGGTGGCTATACTAACCATACAAGATAGCCACATACCAAGCATTAAAAAAGCTATGAAAAGGTGCATACTCCCATATTTACCAACAATATTGTAAACTTTGACTAAATGTGCAGAAGAAAGTGATATTTTAAATTTAAATAGCTAAAAAACCAAAGAGGACTGTAAGTAGGAAATATGGATGTTCACACCACTCACCTAACACTTAAAATTTTAGGAGTCAAAAACTTCTTCATAACGTTACAACTTTCCATATAAAATGAATATATAAAAAAATCTTCTTTCATTACACGCTCTATTTAAGGAGGATCCATAACAAAATCTCATTATGACTTAAGTGGAGGCCTCTATCAATTCGAAAATCAAATGACAAGCATTAAACTTCCCTCTTGGTAGAAACTTCATCATTATATATTAGCATCTAAAGATAGTTGTAGCTAGGCTTATAATCATATATTTACTTCGTTTTTGTCATGTATAGCTTTTTGTATCTACATTGTAACTCGTGCTTTCTATTATTGACATAATTCATTACTTCCTAAAAAAAATATAGTTTGGTAACCTAGACTATCATGCCGTAACTTCTCTTATAAAGGTAATCTAATAGCTTAAAATCACTTTCCTTGAGTCAATATCACCCGTCATGTCTAAGTTAATGTACTTAAAAAGAATTGTACTTCCTACTTTAAGACATAGTTTTAAACTAAAAATGTCTCAAAGATATTTCACAATCCATTTTACAACATTCCAATGCTCTTTATCTTTATTAGATAGAAAATGAATAACTATACCAATTGCATGAACAATATCAAGCGTTATACAAAACAATGCACATGTCAAATTTCCTACTATTAATGCATAAGGAATATTCTACATGTTATCTTTCTCTTTTTTATTAAATGGAAACTATCCAATGCCAAGCCTAAAGTAAGCAACAAGAGGTGTGCTTGCTATTTTAACTATATTTATCTGAATCTGATTAAGTGCTATCATAATGCACCTTTCTTAAGACAACTATATTTTCTTTGCTTCTATATCACAGACAATTTATATAAATTAATTTATCTTGCTTGTCTTAATCCCTTCATTGCAAAAGACTTACTAATCTTCTTTTCTAACCTGTCAAATCAATATGTCATCAACATAGAGTAATAAAATGATGAATTCATTGTCAAAAAATAAAAAATACATTGTGATCGAAAGTAGTGTTCTTATACCCTTGTTGCTGTCTCTAACTTCTTGTACCATAGTTTTGGAACTTGTTTCAAACTATCAAGCTATTTTTTAGGTTAGAAACATGATACATGGTTAGTTATATGGGCATGTAAGTGACTATGTATGTCAATTTTTCCAAAAATCTATAAGCATATCTTGTCCATGTAGCTTACTTATACAACCGTGTAGGTTTCAAGGCTACTTAAAACTTCATTTATGCACTCCTAAATGCTTCTAGTGACTCGCATAGTCTTATACAAGGTCGTGAATGTTATATACATGCTTGTATGCACCTCTACATAGATGTGCATGTTGTAGTATCTCCATTTCTTGCCTTTTATGTCCCATTTTCATCCTAACTCATCTATTTTTTGCTTCAACTAAGGCAAATAAGATTGGACATCGATAGAATGGCACCAAGGATATATTTTTAGCTCATTTTGGTTCTTATTCCTTTAAGTTATGCCTAAATCAAAATATGAACCAAAATAAATATCTTAAATATAACAAAACATTAATCACTAAGAATTAGAAAGAAAATATATAGTCATCAAGCATTTATCAGTTCTCCCGCACTTAAATTTTACCCATCCTTGGCAAAACTAAAAATCAAAATTAAAAACCTAAACACTTCCTCTTTAACCATATTTCCTAAGAATAAACAGTCATAAGAAAATAGGAATAACTTTTAATATAATGGTAAGAATTGAACATAAATCATTTTTACTCATAATCAATCAATAACCATTTCCTTTAAGAAACTGAGAAATCTAGGGGTAAACTTTGACAAGTTTTTAAAAATAAAATAAATCTACAGGTACACTCAAACACCTTTCATGCTCAAGACATTCCATAATTTTGCGTATCATTTCAATTCTCCACCGCTAAAGATTCCGACAACCTAAGGGACATCTGGATGTGTGTCCCTCAAGAGTAGCATGCCCCCACTAGGAAGACTTAACTTTTACTATTTCCGAATAGACGTTGACCTTAATCATTTTACACAGCCTTAAGACAAGTGGCAAAATACTGCCATCAGGGATGTCGGGTGAAGATTCTCTTAGGATGAATTCAAAGAAGGCTTAAAGACCTACAACTTTGAGGAAGACCCTGAGGTCGGATTCCATCATCTGAAGCGAGGTCAGAAATGGAACAGAAGGTAAGGGGAAACCGAATGATAGAAGAAGCAGAAGACAAAAGATGGTAAAAAGGCAGAAGATAGCATAAAACGGAAGGAGCAAAAGACAGAAGAAGCGAGTCGGCAAAACACAAAAGATAGCAAAAGACAGAAGAAGTTCATAAATAGTGACCCAGAAGAAGCAAAAGACAAAAGAAGCGAGTCGACAAAACATAGAAGAAGACACGTCAACAAAACACAGAAGAAGACACGTCGGCAAAACACAGAAGAAGACGTGTCAGTAAAACATAGAAGGAATAAAACCAAGAAGAAGACACGTCAGCAAAATACAGAAGAAGACGCGTCAGCAAAACACAGAAGGAGTGAAACTCAGAAGAAGCAAAAACATAGAAGATAAAAATGTAGAGGATACAAAACGCAGAAGATACAAAATGTTGGGACCCGATTTCAAAACCGGACCCTAACCGGAAAAACAGAAAACAAACAAACTAACTACAAAAGCCTAAAGCAAAAATGAACGAAAACTAACATGGAAACAAAAGAACGGACGAACTCACGAATCGGAAAACAAAGCGAAACAAATGGCTCAGATCTTAAACCCGAAAGTGGGCCAAAACAAATGCGAAAGAAAAACAAATCGGAATCAAAAGTGAAAGCATATCGGAAAGAAAAATCAAATACGAATTGAATGGCTCGAAAACGAAAGCAATAAATCAAAAGCGGAACAAAAACATAATTTCGACATCCGTGAATAAATATTTTAGAAAAAAACATCACGTTGGAAACCTTAAGACTAAACCAATCTAAGCAAATCCGAATCCGGTATAATTTTTTTTCATTTTTCTTCATCTTTATTCAAAGCAATACACTTTTTCAATTTGGAATTCATCAATTCCATAACCTCATATTTCTATCCTTCAAATGCGAATCATAACTACCAATTTAAACAAAATATTATTTTTCTTTTGCCATAAAATCTCACACATGATTTATACACAATCAAGCCATACACAAATAGCACTTCAATATCTCAATTTCAGCCACACAATTCATCGGACCTCCTGTCC
>JANZLD010000006.1:23914335-23926212 GCA_026413575.1 Erythroxylum carthagenense | reverse complement strand
GTTCATCATGTAAAACAATTTAGCTGACTTTCATTCAGATGGCTTCCTTAAATCTTTTCATTCTGTCGCTCAATATTATATGTTGTCTATTATTTTTGAAAGCAACTACATGATTCCTTCCTGCTCTCATGAATGGCTGAAGACTTTATTGGTGGTATTGAATCTAATTTAAGGATGAACAAACGAAAGTTTTGGCATCTTTCAAAGCTTTTACTTTTTGGTTGAACTCGGGCATTTTTTTGCTAGCCATCTAGGTAGTAAATGCTGAGTGGCAGTCATCGGATGAATGTTTTCTGTGTAGCCATCTAAGTGCATGGCTGGTTTTTTCAATTGATCCTATGATGGATTAGCTAAGAAAAACTGTTTAACTTGAATACATTACAAAGATGCTTATCATCAAGATGGTGTGCTCTCACACTTAAACGGTCATCAAAAAGAGTTGTCTCCAATATTTGCTTTCTAAAAGGTGAAGTTTATTTAAAAAATTCTTTAAGTACAAACTTTTTGAAGATGTTCGGCTTCAAATATGCTATGTTTGGATTCTATTATGATATTGTATCTTCGGTTCAAACGTACTCCCTTCACAGTTAGATAGCCAAGTAAAATTTGTACAAATTATTAGCCTACCGGCATATCAATCAACCAAATACTTTCTTAAGACCAAAACAAATTAAGGTTTAGTCCTGAAACGTATGGTCCTACATATGTAAATTCCTCCACATGATTGCGAATGGAGATCTCAATCAAAACCTCGAACAAACATGAGATTTGGGCAAAAGGATCTAAAAGCATACCCATATTCTAACAACCTGGGCAGCTTCAAGCAACAGAGTAAAAATGGTCAACTTTCCGGAAAAAACGAACAACTTACAGAGAACCAAACAGAGTGGGCTTTCTCTGATGAAAGTCGAGGCTTTAAGAGATTTTGCTCTTGTTGGCAAATAGTTGCAAACCGTACGTAAATAGTTGATAGAAGTAGAGCAGGAAGCAAAATGGCTTAGGCGAGAAGCCGAGAAGAGCGACGTTGAACTGAGACACAAGCGTTGGGTTAAATGAAACAAAAACATCGACGTTGATTTGATGCCCTAATCAAAGCACATTAATAAGCTAACATGGCATTGTAACGATTCCTGCCATCGAAAGAAGCAAGATAAAGAGATTTGAAAAGCGTCGGCTTAGATGTATTAGAAAGTTGGAAGGGAATTACTTTGACACCAAGACCCAAAAATTTATGAACATATAACCACAAATACAGCCTTGGTAAAGCTTTTGCCGAAAACAACCATCTTCGAATCAGTCGGAAGTTCTTTTTTATTTTTCTTGTTTAAAATAAATGTAATAATGATTGTCACTCCGGTACATTTGCATGATATTGGATTCTTCAGGACTGTGCACTAATTTAGATAACACTAATAAAAAGACCCCATCAACTTTACAAGTTGTGTATAAGAACTCCCATTCTAATTAGATGCCGACTATGAAAACCAACCTGACAAAGGCATTGGCAATGCTAGGTTGCCAACATTGGTGAGAAAGGCAAGCCGCATCGGCTGTTTTTATGTCAATATATTCTTGAAAACTTGACTAGCTCCTTTGATACAGGAGAGCCTACTTCAATCCCGTCGAGTTAGCTAGGTGGTCAATATGTAAAATTCTATTTGATTTTGGTATCTGTTGATTGGGATGAAAACTTCCCATAGATGTTATATTGCCCAAGCAGTGGAATTTCTTCAGGAGACAGCATTAGTGAGCCAGTGCTCAAGTAATGCCTGGCAGTTCGTGGCCTAAATTAGGAGAATACAACCAAGTTAGATGAGAGTTTGGTTACAAAATATTTGGTGATGATAGAGGTGCATACCTCCTTATATTGGTATTGCCACTATCAGACAGTCGAAGAGCTTCAGATCTTGCAATGCGGCCCAAAGAGGACAAATATTCATAAAATGCATCACCCTTCATTGTCATGTATGACCGTGAAGGAACAATGGACTGAAGTATAGCGGCACGTTTCTTGGATTCACTGCAAGCAAATAAGTCCAGTATGCACAAAAATGCAGTATAAAGTCAATAAGAACCTGAAGCAGTTCAAATAAGTTGAAGGAATAATGGTAAATGGAGATCGTAAGCTTGCACAAGTATAAAGCGCACTGTTGATACAACAAATCATAGAACATGACATTTAACGCATGCTAAGAAATGCCTCACAAGAAATGATCTCAGTTAGTTAAGCTGGTAATGCCAGTTGACTGATTATAGCTTGCCTACAAATAAGATTAAACTATCTTGGAGATTTGTATAATAACAACAAGGAGAGCCCCAAGGAAAAAGAAAATGGAGAACACCTTATACAAGCAAGCCAGTTATCCAATTTGTTACAGGTCTAAGAAAAATGGAAATTGGTGAAGAGGGTAAAAAATGTGTAGCAAGTTCTAAAACCAAGCAAATTTTTGTTGAGAATTTTTAGCACCTACTTTGAATATTTCAGAGAAATTAATAACAATTGTTGACTACATGATATGCGGTATATGTCATGTAGTCAACAATTTATACAAGCTTAAATCTGTTAATTGCACCAAAATGTTCAAGTAAGTCTACCAATGATGTGTTTGAGAATGAATTGCACAAATGAGTAAATCTTTTTTACCGATTTAACAATTTTCCACCTTCTGGTAATCTCATCTCCGTACCCAGTTTGGAATGTGTGGTCATACAGTTACTTGTAGGCTTTCCAAATAATCTATCAATTTCCATCATGCTAGCAGTAGACAGCATTCCCCAGCTCAAATCAACTTTATCATCTGGGGCCTTCTTTATTCCTGCAGCAGCTATATCATTGGCATAGCAGTAAAACCCATGCTCTGCAAATGTTGATGCCATCTGAAATTGCTCACAACACCAGCTGAATGCACTGGGATCATCAGAAAAGGCCATTGACAATTCCATCGAGCCCTGTAAAACATATAAGGTTGACTGTACATTCAAAAGCTATAGGCAAATGTGTATCATAGACATTACTACTTACTTGGGGTTGGCACCTGAAAAGTAACAGTGAAACTTCTGAAATTAAGTTGCTGGTATCACAAGTGAGTCCTAGAATTCTGGAAGCATCTTTGTGTTCAGAAGCAACATTTTGCCTTAAATCTATATAACGATTACGTAGTTTTCTCCATGACTCTCGCACTAAATCCATCACCACAGAGGATCTAGGTGGATACACTGGATTGACTTTTCTAGTCAAATCCATGCAACTACACTCATCCATCACATGATACTCTCGTGTAATGGCTTCAACATGATTATTTTGAGAATCATCCACCTCTTCATTGGATAATGTAATTACATCACTCGAAGTGCCCCAAGACCTGAAATCTCCATGCAATTTAGTTGTTGAGTTATCAAGCTTCTCAGCTTTAACTGGTAGATTTGGTTCAAACCCATTGCTCATGGAAACTTCTGAAACATCAGGCATTTGATCAAAGGGCAACCTACTGCATAACACCTCCGTTTCAACATTACATTCAGTCTCAGGAACAAATGACGATTCTGGAACATATGATATTTCTGTTGATTTGCATGTTCCTTTGTTATCTATGTCAATCCCTATTCCTGAGCTTTGGTGATTACTTTCCGCCAGTTCCTTGCCTCCACAACAAAGTTGCAGATTGTTAGATGGAATTGGGCAGTTTTGTGTTGATGGAAAAGCAGGAAATGCACCATCAACTTCAAGTACCAATTCGTCTTTGGAATTCCAAGACGAAGTATTAGGAAATCTGTCATTGGGCAACTCCTCTTCAGAATCAGAAGACATTATTATTGCAAGCTTCCTCCTCTTGTTCAAACCAGAAAATGAAACTGGTTTGCTTGAAGAATTGAAAAGATCACATGCTGCATCACAAAGAGTAAAATCGTCCCAGTCGTGATCAGATGAATTCCTACTAAACATTAACTTCTTCCTGGCTACCACACTATCTGATTGATCAATATGCACATCAATTTTGTTGTGCATTTCTGTATATTCTTCAATGACCTCTGTGAAAAAAGGTCTTTCTTCCATCTGCAATAATGATGACGATATCTCCCTGTCAACTAGCTCAGATAACTGAGAAGGAAAGCCCCAGGGAATAATCTTTGGCAGCATTTGGTGCCCAACCTCAAGATCAAATGAATGTAAGTTAGACAGCTGTGAAGTTGTGCCTGCACAATCAAAAGAAGATGCTGAATGATCTGTCCCAATTCTAGTGCAAAACCGGTTCAGCAAAAGGCTTAGTGCATGCTATATATGCTTCAATCAACAGTTAATTTTGAGTTCAAACTTGCCTAGCAGGTAAGTTAGGCAAGTTAAATTACATAAAATCAGGGCAAATTAATTCTTCAGAAACATGGATGTGAAAATAAGAGCCCACTCTTTTTGAAAATTTTACAGAATTACTAGAAGAAAAAAGATAAAAACAGTTTCCCACTTACGCAAAAGAAAATATTCAATGATTAAAATAAAGATAAACAAACCGACAGGATTTGGACTAGTGATTAGGAAGTAGAACTATCTATGTATTTCTGACATACCAAAAAAGGAGAACAAAGGAAACAAAAAGGACTCATAAATGCTATGTAGATAGATATGATATTTTTAAAGGTTTCCTTGAATGTTGTGAAGCCAGTATTTTGATGTTAAATCACCATATTTCCCCTGCTGCCAAATTTCTTAATACAATCCATACAAACTTCCTTGCCAAAAATAACTTGTGTTAGCTTTTAGGTGCTAAAAGCACCATCCCTTTATACCCTTTAATCTTCCCTAGCATGTAATATTTCATAGCACAGGGAAATGTTCAGAAATTCCAATCAACATAAGCGATTATATGTCCAGTTATTAGGGAAGTAGCAAACTAGTTGGAACTTGCCCAACAGGATTTTCATAGCAAAATTCAGGTGGTGGGATGTGGTTGAGGAGTCTACATATGAATCTCTTAACAGATGTTAATGTTTGACCAGCTAATCTCAACCTTAGATTCCAATAACTAGGTATAAAAATAAATATCAATAACATGAATCACAATAAACGTGTGTGGGTATTGCTGTCTTAACCTTTAATCAAATGTTTACCCTGGCACCAGAATTGAAGAAGCAGAATAGATTTCCGGATATCCTGCTGACAGCATTCAATAACTTTTGCTACCAGATCAGGTGGAATATTGACCTTTTCTGCAGAACAAATCTACATAGAAGAATAAATACAATATATAGTGCTTCCAATGAATTGAGAAAGAAGCAGGGGGAAATAGATTCACTTACTGTGTTAACATGTTGAAGAAGCTCTTCATTCGATGGCCTGGAAAAACACACTTCCAACCTATCAAAACTATCAGGAAGAAAAGGATTATCACCTGGCAACAATCAAAGCGGTCAAGAGCAGCGGATAAAGAGTACATCATAAAATACACAAAAATATGAAGCAGCAATGATTTAGACCATAAAATCTCTTACTATTGCTAGTCAGTATCACAGGTCCCTTTGCTTTTTCAGCAATTTGTTGGATTGCACCAATAAAACCACGATCTTGAGGAAAAATGATGTCCACGTCCTCAAAAAGAATCAGGGTTTTACAACGACGAAAGCAGTTTTGGACAGAAATATCCTTACTTACAACTGTCCCATGTGTTGCATGCCTGCCATGTGACTTATCTTCATTTGTTATAGGCATTACTTCAAATTCCTCATCATCATACTTTATTACTTCTCCCTTAGGGAAGAATGTTGGGCATTTGATACCTTCATCTTTAAGAGATTTCACAAGATTTTCCTGTGACCTGAAATATATAAATCTTAGACTGGGAAGTGAACAATGTTTCATACCCAAGCTAGTTTTAAAGCCTCAATTGCTGAATATAACTTGCAAACCATTGAAAGGAATGTGAATCAACTGCCTCGCCAAGTTTTTGCTTCACAAAAGCTCCATTTCGAGACTCTGATGCATTGGCCTGAGTAATTAACAGGATGTTGTAATCTCTTGATTATTCACTTGAAAGTGACCAATTCAATGAAACCAGTGCAATCAACTAATCCAACAAAACCAGTGCAATCAACTAACATTCATTAACTGACCCACAAGTACAAAATATCTAGTGCAAGCCCAATAAAAAGAATGAGGGATAGACAAGAAACTCCACAGTTCAGTGTGGCCACTAAAATAAACAATTTCCATTAACTTGCAACTCTAGTGTCTTGCAATCTAGGTTGCAAAAATAATGCAGAGTAAGACTATAAAGAAAGCACAAGAAGAAGTTAGTAAGTAAAGCACCTCCAAAACTTTGAACTGTTGTTCCTTTGCACAAGCATAAACTGCTGCAGACTTCCCACTCTGTAGTAGGAGTACCACAAATTTGAGAAACTGGGAGAAACCAGGATGCATTTGGAACAAGAGAATAGTTGCTACAGTGGTCCAAATCATGTCGCAGATTGAAACCATTCATCAAGTAAAGATAACAAGAGATAGGGCATTACTGGCTGCCAGAAACTAAAATAATACTTCTTGATCCAAATATCACTCCTTATTTTGATCAATTTTCTTTCATGAGAACCACAAACAGAATGTGAAAGTGTAGGGTACAATTTAAGGTCATAAAGACCTGAATAAAATATTTCACAGCCTTCAGCATCTATGATATGAAAACAATACTTCCTCAGACAATTTGCAGATGAAGAAATGTGTTATGGTCCCTAGCAATGGATCTAGTTATGAGTCTATAGGTGGGGTTTTCTGGACTTTCGGTGGTAAAAATGACACGATTATTTCTTTTACGACCTATGGTTGCTACTTTCGGACTCGTTAAAGAGAACCTGAGACCTCTTGAGTTCGAAGTACTCAAAGACTTAAGAAATTTTTCTACTTACCTTTCCATTCATCGAAGGTCAAATAAAATAGTTCTGTGGAGAAATAACTTCCCCTACAACTTAGGGGACCATAAACAAACATGATCACTAACACTGAATAAAACTAGGAACATGAACAACTGACTAACTGTCACATAAAATTAAAACAAAAACAAAAACTATAAGAAAACCATTTCTGCTACTGTTGTGCTGCCACTGTTGCATAGGATGCAGCTTCTTCCTAAGGCCATGTGTGAACCTTTTATAAACGTTAATAACAAAATGCTAACTTCGCTAAGGGCAGTATCACTTGATATTTTTACAAAGCCAAATGGATTAAAAACAAAAATTATAAATGATGAGTGCAGTATCACACTTATGTTCCATGATGCCACATTGATTTCAATTAAATGCTCCTTTTACTTTATTTAAAGGAAAGAGCTAGTTCAAATAGCATGGTAAGTTTTCATATTGCACTCCTTCAAATTTAAGCAATGTAACTAACTATAGGCAAAAAGGTATATGAGATTTCAGTTGTAATCATAAGAACTATAGGCATCATACCAAATATCTGAAGTTTTGATAAAACACAGTGAAACATGCCAAGGTCAACTCGCACATCAACAATAGCGAAATTAGAAGGCTGAAGATATAATTAGAAAACAAAAAGCATGTCAAATAGTGTATATTGTTCACTACCCCAACTGGTCCGGTAATAAGGAGAACATTCTTAAGGATATCTTTTGCATGGATATTTTCTGAATCTGAGTCACTCTGGAAATGATAATAATCAACATCGTCGTCGTCGTCGTCGTCGTCGTCGTCGTCGTCGTCTTCTTGCATACTGCATTTATCACCACCAGGGGAAGCTCTACCGCTTTGAATTCCCTTTTGATGCCAAGAATGGAGCCACTCACTCAAAATCTTAATTGATTCTCCATTACCACATACCTGCTCAAGAAAATTGAGAAACAGAATTCACATATTATAGAATCATTCAGACAGCAATGGTTAGACTTAATTTCAGAAGTTTATAACAATGATCTCACCTCCGTGGCATTTTGAGGTTGATACTTATCAGTCCATAATCTATCATCTAGTTGATCAGCACAACCAAGGTTACCTAAGACGATCCTACAAGTCCAACAATAAGACAAAATGAATGTTAAGTAAATTTATGTTTAAACCATCTTATTTCAGAAATGTCATAAAAGATGCATACATGCGCACTGACTTCTTTCTCTGCAAATTTATATGCGCACACACAAGGAGGCATCCCTAGTTGCAGGAAAAGATCAAACATAACAGACTTCATAGTTGCATACAATGATAACGGTGCATTTACAACTTTTTGGGAAAATAATGTCTCAATACATCACTACTACATGCGTGGTCATTATCCAAGAGAAATTTTGAAGCAAGTGTAATTGGAAACCTCTAAGCAAAATCCAAAGACAAAAAAATTCACTATCCTGCCACTCAAACTCAATTATTGTTGGCAAGTGTTGTAAATATCCACATCAGCCCTCTTTTATTCCTTTAATTAAGGGATGTAATTGTAGGATTTGTTTGAGGACTGTGATTAAGAGATTTGAGTTAACTTTTATATAAACAAGGATGTAAAGCTTTCAGAATATATTTAAAAAAACACACTTCTAACCTTATTTTCCAAATGGTATCAAAGCTCGAAGCTCAATCCTTGGAAAAATCATAGCTTGGCCTTAATTGCCAACTTCTTCTTTTACCATGCCTCAATCACCGTGTCAGAAACAAAGGAGACTTCTCATTGAACCATAATCCAACAGAATCACAGCATATCCAGGCAGCATACCATTTGGATGGGAAAAATTATTTGAAATTATCCCAACTAATGTGCACGTTCCTAAAGGGAAACCGAAAAATCGGCCCCCTTTCAAGAATAGGCTCAAACAAAAGAACAATTTTGATGCTTGGGATGAAGAGGACTCGATGATTATGGCATGGTTATGGAACTCTAGGTTACCTGAAATTAGTGATACGTGTATGTCCTTTACCGCAAAGAATATTAGGGAGTCAATTTGACAAATGTACTCCAAAATTAGAGATGCTGCTCAAATCTACAATATGATGATTAAAACAACCACCACCAAATAAGGAAATTGATCTGTCACGGAGTATACTAATCTTATAAAGGATTTATGACAGGAGTTGGATCATTGTCCTTGCATAAGGACGTGTGCCAAACATGCAATAACACTGAAATTTTATCAAGGAAGTCTGTGTGTGATTTTTTAGTTGGCCTTAACTTTGCATTTGATTAGGTTAAGGTTCATATTTGGGGCAAAAAAGAGTTACCCTCTTTAAATGAGGACATTTCTATCATTGCAAGTGAGGACAGTAGGTATGGGGTTATGCTGGAACCCTAAATTGGTAATATTTCAGTCATGATGACAAAGGGGGCAAACAATCAAGGGTCAACTTTGGAGCAGCACGCAAAAAACAAAAGTGGGAAAGCTGACATATCCAAAGCAACAAATGTCGACAACCAAGATAATTCCCGAGACAACCAATGGTGCAAGTTTCATAAGAAATCTAGGCACATCAAGGAGAGATGCTGGAAATTGCACGGAAGTCCCTCTACTAAGAGTAAAGAGTGATGACACAACGGTAGACAACAAATAAATCAAGGGCAGGTACACCTCACAACCACCCAACAAAATGAAGAAAAGTTTTAAGTGCAATGAGAATCATTGTGTATTTCAAGAACAGGATTCCAGGAGGATGAATTCACATGCTAACGAGGACGGTATCTAATACCTTGAAGCACTTGAAAACTTGAGTGTTAGCAAGGGTAAATCATCTCTATCATGTCTCTATAAAACAATCTCATACCAAAAAAGATAAAATATGGCTTCATCATCTAAGACTTGGACACCCCTAATTTAGAGTTCTTAAACTTGCGCTTCCTTCTTTATTCAAAGGGTTAGGAAGTGAGAATTTCCATTGTGATTTATGTGAACTTGCAAAACACAAACGTGTTAGTTTTCCAAACAACAATAAAAGAAGTTCGACTCCTTTTGCATTAACACAAAGTGACATATGTAGTCCAACTACATTTCAAAATATTTTTTGGTATTAGATGGTTTGTCTCCTTTATTGATGATTATACTAAGATCACTCAAATTTTCTTATTAAAATCCAAATCTGATGTGAGTAGTGTCCTTTCAAATTTCCATAACATGATCAAAATTTAGATTAGGGTTAGAATTAAAAAGTTTCAATTAGATAATGCTAAGGACTATTTCAATCAAGTTTTGTCACTATATTTCCAACGAGAAGGGATTATTCTCAATCTTGTGTTAGCATTCCATAACTTGATTGAAATAGTCCTTCCTACCACTTCTCACAATCGCACATCCCATAAACAAACTACCATCAAAGGTTTTAGGATTCAAAAATGAATACACTTTCTTATTTCTATCCTGACCTGAGTATCATCTAGTTGCTAAAATATTGGTTGTATGTCATCTGTTCACAATAATAATCAAAATAGATGGAATTTGGTATTCCTCAACCCAAAAGGATACAAATGCTATAATCCTCCGACCAAACATTTTTTTGTCTCAACAAATGTTTCTTTTGTTGAAAGTAAGCCATATTCACTAAACCTTGTCTTCAAGGGGAGACCATACTTCTATAAGATAAGGATAAAGACCTTTTTCTCCTTGATCTACCTATAGCATTTGCATGTGTCAGTGTCAACTCAAATGCAATGAGGTATCTTCTCAAAACCAAAATAAATCCCCTAAGACAACTCTGAACTAAACACAAACCAAATTTCTCCTCAAGACCAATCTTCACAAACCAAACCAATAACCAGAGGTGATGGCACCATTGATGATCCACAATTCTCTAAAGTGTACCCAAGGAAGAAAAATCTACTGCTTGAACCAATGCAAGTCCAAGCATCAAACTTGAACTCTAGAAATGAGGTAAGAATTTCTAACCCTACAATTCAAACTCAACCTATTTTTGATATTAATTTTCCTATTCCTATTAGAAAAGAAACTAGGGAATGTACTAAACACCAATTATATCCACTCGCGCACTTTTTGTCTTTTGAAAAATGTTCACCTTCTCATATGAGCATCTTTATGAGCTTAAACACTATATACATTCCTACCATATTATCTGAGGTTTTATCCTATGAAAAATGAAAAAATGCTATGAATGTTGAAATGCAGGCTTTGTAGAAAACCAACCTTGGGAATTAGTGGACTTACCAGAAGGAAAGAGGCTAGTAGAATTGAATTTTTTAGTATAAAGCAAGACTAATAGCTAAGGGATATACTCAAACTTATGGAATAAATTATGAAGACACTTTTGCTTTAGCTCCTAAGATGAACACAATAACATTCTTGTTGTCCCTAGTTGCTCACTATGATTGGCACTTGCATGGAGATCTTAAGGAGGAGATATACATGAACTCAAACAGTCTCAGAAGATTCTCCAAAGTAATGTGAGCCATAGGGCATAACCAAAGCCAAGGAGACCATACTCTCTTTATTAAACACTCAGACTCAATGGGCGTTACAACTCTGTCCGTATAAATTGATGATGAAATAGTCACAGAAAATGATGAGAAGGAATGTCAAGTTTTGAAATAAAAGTTGGCTAAAGAGTTCAAAATTAAAGATTGAAATTTTTTTTAGGAATAGCAATTGCATACTCACATTAGGGAATTTTCATCTCTCAACAAAAATACATCCTTGACCTTTTAAAGGATACTACAAAGTCAACATGCAAGCCAATAAGTACACCGATTGATCCAATCACAAATTAACAAGGAAATGTATCATAGACAAGTTGGGAGACTTCTTATCTCATAATAGGCCTAACATTGCCTATATCACGAGTTTAATCAGTCAACTCATGCACAACCCTAAAGAAGTTGTTGGTGATATACTAATATTCTTCTACAGATACTATACAATTGTATCTAGATTATATTGAGATATAGATAGGCTG
>JANZLD010000006.1:23875262-23886695 GCA_026413575.1 Erythroxylum carthagenense | reverse complement strand
AATAATTAATAATTAATTTCGGCAGAAACGTATAGGAATGAATTATCTTATACGTGTACACCAATTTTTCACTTTTACCCTCTTTTCCTAGCTGTCGCAGGCGTGTCCATGCCGGAGGACGAGGCGGCGCCTGACATTGAGTCTCAGATTAAGGACGCCATGTCCTGTTGCGTCCTCCACTTCAAAGAATAAGCAGAGTAATCTCTCAAGTTGATGCCTTCACTTTAAATCCGAGCGTTTCCCTTTCAAAGTTCCAAGCATTTTGGACTGAATCGAGGGTATGAATTAGTTGAAGTAGATTCTAAGAATTAAGTACTGTCATTTTGATAGTTATAGTTTTTCTTTTTTTCATTTGCAGTTCTTTGGCTTTTGAGGGGGTTAGGAGGCTAACACAAAAGGATTTGGGATTGGAGCAGTACGCTTTGGATGTGCATAAGAGATATATTAGGCAATGCCTTTTTGAGGTACCCTTTCTCACGCGTATCTTTTTCCTTTCGTGGTTCACTTATTAGTTTATGCTTTGCTACGAAGACATGTTTTCTTTTTCTCTATTTAGTTTCATATTCATATATACGTCACTTTGACAACCTTTCTTGCTAAGAAATTCTTGAGGAAAAATATAGTGATTCGCTGCTGCAAGTTTATGATTTTTTCACGCTCTTTTTAAGTGGGGAAGTATTACGTAATCAAGAATACATGCTTATAGAACAGGGACAAGTATTCGGTGGCACATGTTAAATGATTTTATGTTGCTCCATGACCCTGAAAAACTTCATGAGCCACTCTATTGCTTCATGCTACCCCCTTTCCTCCGGATTTGGAGGAGTAACAAAATGCCATAGTTGAACATGGCTCCAAATGTTGATTTTGGTGCATAGTAATGAAACATGCATATAACGAATGGGCTTGATGTGCTTGCAAATTATTCTCAACTCAAATTTTCTTCTGTATATGTGATTGGATAAATCAACCCACCAAGATATGTTTATTTGGATATTACTTTGCATCTCTTGTGCACTAATTTGCAGATGATTGATTGTAGTACAACTTATTCTCATTATCAATTTGTTTTGAAAATGTATGGACATAAAAATTCTTGTACTCTTTTAAATATCAATACTTTTGATTGAGTATACAGTATACAAACCTTAAAATATTATGCTGTATTAATCTTCCAGTTCTCGAAAATAGAAATTTACAGGGTGCAACCATAGTCTAATGTAAGTCAGTTGAGACTCATATGCAGATAATCTAAACCATGTCTTTCTTGCTACTTGGTAGTGGTAAGGCGTCAAATTTTGTTTTCATTATTGTCATGGCTGCTGATGGTACTGTTAAATAATTTAAAGTAATTTCCACCCTTTGCTGTTTTAATGTTTTTCAGAAACCACCCTGTTATTTGAATTTAACTTCTACATGCTTGTGGATTAATAATTAGTAAAAGAATCTTTTCTCATAAGCTGCCATTAATGAAACTAGTCGTTATTCTGAATTAAACTTGTTCGCAAACATTTACATAAAATTATCAAACTGCATTGACTTCTAAAACTACATCCAAATGACAGGGGACTCTTTAGAAAACAACGATATTGTAGGGCTTTGGTGCAATTTACGAACACATTGATACTCTAACTTCAATGCTTTCTTTTGCTCAGTTCATTGACACATCCAAACTGCAACATTTTATTTCTTTTATGTAATTCTCATTTTATCAATGTCGCTATTCATTTTGATTGTAGTGCTTAAATGGTACTGGTGGTGATGATACCTCTAAGAATTCTGGGGAAGCTGGAGAAAAGCAAGTTTCTTCAGTAAGAGGAAAACTAGCAGAATCACCTGGAGGCCTCGAGTCAAATAACAATGTGAAGGATATATGCTCTGAAGATGAGGAGATAATGGAAGACTCTCCTGTAATGGGTCTTTTAACTGGACAAAAAGTAACTAAACCAAAAGGAGAAGAAACTGAAGAAGTACCAAGTGAAAGCAGCATAGAGAAGGCCCCGTTGAAAATGGCATGCTATATTCAAGCTAATTCCGAGTACTCCAATATTTCTTTTGCTCAACTACTAATCAATCATTAGATTTCATGTTTCCATGAATTGTGCAACCTTAGCAAGTTCAACTTGATTAATTACAGGAGCATAACTTTAGCAGGACTCCTCTGGCTTTTGGAGGAAGATCTTAAGCTTGATAAATATGCACTTGATCCCTTCAAGAAGGTCATTAACAATCAATTAGATGAGGTGAAAATTAGGAATTGTTCATCATGTTTTTCTTAGTTCTTTACGTGCAGAACATTATGTATATTTCTTCTGCAGGTACTTAAATCTTCTGAATCTTCTGAACCTAAGAATACAACTTCAAAGAAAGTTTCTCATAGCAAAGAATCTAAAATGTTTAGTGACAATAGTTCAGAGTCTTTAGATACGGAGGCTGACAGTGATGTTGAAGATAAGGGAAAACCAAAAAGGAGACTTGTCTCAGAGAAAATGTTACCAAATAAGTTTCTAAGAATTGAAAATGCGAAAAGGAAATCGAGGCCTCTGGCTAAGAAACGGATCAAGCCAGAAGAAATTGGATCTGAAGGCAATGGTGATGCAAAGGACAGTGTAGATGACTGTGAAGATAATCATTCTCAATCATCCGCTAAAAGGCCAACCAACATTTCAAATCTCAATCCTTTCGCAGCTCCAATACCCTTGTTTAACTGCCAAATTTGAGCAGATGAAACAATACTTGTAAATCTTGTTTCAGAAAAAGGAACCTCCAACTCCAGCTTATGGGAAACGTGTGGAGCATGTAAAATCACTCATCAAATCATGCGGAATGAGCTTTCCTGACGTGCCTTTTACAAGCCTATCAAATTTTATTTCAGGTTGTATATTAACATCATCTATTTGTCAGTGTCCCTTCTGCAATTTACAGAAAAGTCAAGCAGGTTCTTGAGAGCAAAGGTGAGGCCAAGGTAATAACGGAACTAGTGGATTTACTTTCCCAAGAAGGATTGTCATCAAAACCTTCTGAAAAAGGTGAATTTTCTCTTAAGAATCTAGCTTTATCTTGCAAGTCATGAGCCAGGATGCTACTTTACGGGCTGGTGTTGTTCAACTAGTCATTTTCTTAGTGTCTTGTCTATTTTAGTAACATAACAACTTATGTATCCCCTGTGATTTCTTCTTTAGTAGTGAAAGATCAAGTATTTTGTTGTAAATTGCAAGCTGCACCATCTTTTTATTTGACAATTTCAATGAACAAGCGAGATGGAAATCTGTGGATTAACCTTATTGTCTTCCCTTTTGAGGAGCTGTTTTGCGTCCTCTTACGGATGTTAACAATTCTTGGGTATTGGACATTCATAAATCTCTCTTCACTAGAGACCATATATCTGCTGATATAATGGCTTCCTCAGAGAGTTTGGAAATTCAGTAATCTGTCTCTGTTTTCATTGTGAACTGTAACCATTTTAGCACAAATTCTCCTTGTTGTAGGACCATGTTTTTGAGGTATTGGCTGTGTAATTGAAGGTATAGGTTTAGTATAATTTGGTTAAGTATATATGTGTTTAATGTAATGTGATCAATTATTTGTTTAATGGTGATTTTAGAAGGATTATGGGATTTATATGGATCTATGTCAAGAAGCCAAGATGAAGATCTGCCTTTGTTTGCTTATTTGCGTTCCAAATGAGTCTTGAAGGCTCTTTGATCCTGCCTTTCAGAAATCAAAGAAGTCAGAAAAAGAAAGGAAAGAGCGACAGAACTGGATGGCATTGACATGAGTAACATTGTTCAAAGTTCTCGCCGACAGTCTAAAACCAGTTATGTGTCTCCCGCAAAGCCTAAAGTGATTGAAAGTGATGCATGTAATACTGATGAGGATCATGACACTGACGGCGACGATGATAACGATGAGGAGGAGGAGGACAATGAAGATGATGATGCTGTTGGAGATAATGATGGTGATGATGGGCAAAGTGAAGAATTAGATGAGGGTGAGTGATAATAGAGAAATTATGGGGTTTGCTCTTAAAAGTGATCTTCCATGAGATCTAGTATGAACAGCAGTGTGTGCGTCATGGTGCCTTTTCCATTTTAACTCCCGATCTCATTTGCTTTATACGCAAAGAACGTAGACGGTGATTAGATCCTGCCTAAACTGGCTAGCAAGATAACTAGTCATCAAGTAGCGGTTGATTGTATGACGTGATACTATGTATGGAAATTAAGGATTATTCTTTGACGATCTCATTTTTTAGTGTCGGAACAGCAAACCTTTATGGGAGCTAGTAGCAGGCTAGAAGCTTTGCATTGTAGGTCATATAGGACATCTGGTTTAGTAAATTTCGTGAAGGGGTGCTCAAGTCTGAGGAGCCAAGCTTCTATTCATGTCAACGTTCTGTATCTTCCATGTGGAGTTAGGTCACAAGCACCGTGTTAGACAGATACTTGTAGAATATTAAGTGTCCTTCCTATATGATAATGTTATTTCGCTCCTGCATGACACGAGAAATATGATACTGCTTAAGGTTCCGACAAGAATGCGTCTTAAATATGTATGGTAAAACTCTAACCCAAAATGATTAGGTGGCAAAAAGCATCAGCAACAAATTGCTCTCCCGATCTTCATTTATGAAGTCAGGATACAAGTCAGTCATCGGACAATGGTTTAAATCGAGTTCACAGGTACTAACATTCTTCTGTTTCAGACGGATGGAACTTGTAAATATGGAATAAGTAGCACAAGTTGCTTCGAAAAAATGTGGGGCAAGATGACAAGTTTTACCGGTTAACGAAGAAGGTGGTGAATATCTGCTTGTATTCAGCCCGATCAGAGTTAAGATTTTGGGAATTAAAGCTGCTGAATTAAAAATCTTGAATAGTCAACATTGACATGCTAAGCATATCTAGTATTGGAAGGTAGCTAAATAAAATGATCAATAAGTGCTGAATTTAATGCCTTAGCTTTTAACAGTATCATGAATCAATCAGCTTTTAACAGTATCACGAATCAATCAGCTCCCCATGAGAAAGAATGCGCCTGACTTCGTTGGCAAGATCCATGACATGTTTGTCTTTACATGCTATGCAGGAAGAAGATGGAAGAACATTTCAGTTATAAAGAAAATAAAGATGCACTGTGAAAGCAAGGTAATTGCATAAGCAATGAACAGAGAAAGTTCACCTATTTGAAGCAAAGCCATTTCCAGGTGAAAAAGGTAATCTCTATTGGGGCCTGATGGGCCCTCAGCATTAATAATTTGCCTTCACAGAGCAAACAAATCAGACAAAAATTTTCACTGCTGTTTCACTAATCAGGCAACGGAAGATTAGAAGAGAACATGACGGAACGGGTGACAATTATATTACAAACTTTTACTAATATGGTATACTCGAACGTTTTCATTGAGTTATCCCTTCAAATTATCTCCATGTGAGAGTGATAAAAGGCCAGAGCACCTGTTTTGATTAGTTGCTCATGTGGAAGGTGATGATTTGATTTTATACAGGTCCAACGGTCAATGCAAGGCCAACAGTTATAAGAGTATTTACAAAGAAATGCATTTAGTTTCATACTTGGCTATCTCTTTAATAGGTGCCGGCCCCAAGTAGTTTTTGTTAAGCTGCTTGTCTGAAGATGCTATATAGCTGAAGAAAGAGAATCTTTAGTCAGGTGTTGTCATATAAAAGAAAAATCACCACAGCGAATCGTAAGTTCTGCTGCTTACACCATTATGCCTGAAACAGCTGGACTTGTAGCTTTGATATCCTGAAAACAAAATTTAAAAGATACTTTATATGATTGATAAACCTATAATGGTGTTGACGTTCGGAACTTACAGTGAAGAAATCAAGGTAAGCCTTCTCGTCATATTGCTTTTCCCTCACTTCTAAATACTGTAGGCCATAACAAGCAAGCATGGGATTTGATCAATCAGTTATGGGCTTGATAATGTTGAAATCAAAACAAAGATGTGTAATTGTGTAATGTAACAGGTAACCCATGAGCTGAACACTCTACTACGAAAAAGAATGTGTAGTTCAACCTAAATAAACACTTCCATTTTTCTGGATGATCAGACTCGTGTGGAAATAAACTCAAGGGTTTCTGTATTTGTGAAGTCAATAATTTGCTAAGCTGACCCGCAGTACCCTTTTCAGGACTGAAGGATGGTCTAGTGTATCATCCAACATTGAGAAGTTAATTTCTTGAGATAGAGCATAACAACATCTAAACAGAAGTTCGGAGGAAATGGCCAATTTTTTTAAGCTCCAAAAGGTAAAAAAGAGCTCATAGCCTCAGAAAGATGGTTGCAAAGAAAACTCCAGTACCATCTAACCCAGCAAGATCAAGAATCCAACGAGTACCTTCTGTCCTTCTCAGCGTGACAGATAATGTAATACCAAAGAAGGCGAATGATTTTAGACAGAGTGTAAGTTTAAGAGTAGTGTTGAGTTGAAAAACAGTATGCCCTCGTTAGAGTATTGTTTAAGAAGCTTGCCAAAAGTACCAACTAAATAAAACCTTTGTTAGGCACACGGGAGGCCGTCTCACATTCAACATAGATTAAAGGCCTCTCAATGAACACTACCCTGAGGGCAATTTATCATGTATGTGATCTCACCATAAATTCACACAAGAATGTAACTAGAGATAAAAGAAGTGGTTTAGCCAATGATTCAATAAATTAAGCTGAAGAATAGTACCGTTATTGCAGTTTCTTCATCTTCCTTATTAGAGACCTTGTACGCAACTCCCCACTACAGCCTCGTACAATTACACAGAAAGAATCTATTTAGTACATTGACTGACCTGATAATCTTGTGTATCACAGCAAAGAGCTTCCAAGAACATAAACAGTTAACAAGCAAATAATAATACGAATGAAACACCAAAGACTGCATCTTCACACAAACTAATTTGTTCGGTAGAATAGTATAAACTGAGAATATCGCACTCTTTATTATGTGTTCATGGCATAAAAAATGAAGTGTTTTGATTAGTCCCACGTTACTTGTTCAATCTCTAGTATTTATTTTAGTAATCTAGAGAGAAAAAGAAGCCAAAACTAAGGCCCCAGGCGTGGAGCCATAACTTTGGTCCAATCTGTCTGAAAATTCAGTCTTACAAATACAATGCGCTTAATAGTCCTAAGAATTTACATCTACCTACAGAGTTGAAAGCTTGAGAGTTACTGTAATTTCTCAAAGAGCAAAATTGATCGGTTAGTACCAAGGCTTAGAAGAAAGAAGCTAAATGATTCATTAAAAAAAATAAAATGGAAAAAATGACGAAAATAGGGAAGTTGGGTTACATGATTATGGATGAAGAACTCACACAAACTTCATCGTCAGCAGGTTCTAACGTCACCGTTCTTCCTGGATACTCTGGAGTTCCTCTGTGGTCAGTGCTTCCTATAGACAACACAGTAAAAAAAAAAAAAATCTACCCATCATTACCCCCCTACACTAACACGATACTAATCAGCACAGGTAGGGATGAGAGGATTGAAAGGTGAGACCTTGGTAAAAGACACGGCGATAGCCTCTGATAAAACCAACAAGGCGATCATCATAGTTAAACCCTGCTTTCCATATCAGAGAACCATACCCAAATACCCACATCACCATTTCTTGGTTGCACTGACCTCTTACACACACACTCTCTCTCTACGAGTATGAGACGAAGGTAGTGGCAGTTAGAGAGAGAAAGTGCAATGGTTTGTAGAAGTACAAAAGGACAATAAAGGTTAACGACCAATCACCAGTTCAGGCCTGTCTGTCCATCTACTTCCTAATCCAATAAAAACTCGACATCGCAACTGTTTTGGGTTGGGCTTTCTTTTGCTTTCACCTATCTTAACGGGTGCTTTGGAGCTACGGCTTGCTTGAAGTCGGAGCTTTAGTGAATCCAATCGGCTATACTGTATTAATAAATCTCTTTAAATTAAACTGTCTTTGTGTATGCAATTGTTTAAAATTTAGAGTCAGAATTTTACCTTCTGTAAGAAACCTACCTGATTTGAGCGGA
Organism: Erythroxylum carthagenense; assembly: GCA_026413575.1. NCBI lineage: Eukaryota > Viridiplantae > Streptophyta > Magnoliopsida > Malpighiales > Erythroxylaceae > Erythroxylum > Erythroxylum carthagenense. The sequence goes on along the minus strand of JANZLD010000006.1, from coordinate 23,878,667 downwards.
GATTAGTCTGAAAATAGATAGCTTAAAGGTGCCTTCCTATAATTAGGATCCTCTTAGGATACCTCGTAAGCAAGAAAAAAATATCTCTTTAAATAGAATAAGCGATAACAAACTGATTTAATATGATCCCAAATGATTCACTTCTTATCAATTATAATCATAATATAAAATCTTTCAATTTCTTACCTAGTCTTATTCTTCGTCATAAATCTCATTATTCGTCATAAATCTCATTATGAACTACTTTTCACACTCAACTTTAACTCACTCTTTTTCATGTTTTTGGTTATGCATGTTTGTCTTGCTTCTTGAAAATTTTTTTACCAAAATTCATTTCTTGTGTCTTTCTAGAATATTTACCTCTTATTGTTGCTTTAATCATGTCATTTTCAATATATCACATTCGATCTCTTGAAAATATCTTTTTTTATATCAATACTCTTCTCATTGCCTCTTCCTCTCCTTCTAATTCTTCTATTATTTCACAGTTTCAAACTCACAATCTCTATCTCAACAACCTCTTGACCTTTGATATTCATCCTATGATTGCAAATATACATCAATACGCTTGAACTCAACGTATGTTTTCTGACTATATACCTACACCATAATCACACACAGCCATCATGTTCTTGATCCCACCTCCTTCTTCCATGCTAACAAAATTTTCCATTAGCACGCAACAATGTTTGATGAGTTCAATACTCTTCATTGCAATCACACATAGGCCGTTGTTTCATATCCTCCGCATACCAACATTGTCAATAATAAGTAGAAATTATAACATATTTTATACTGTCTTTTTTTATATTATTTACATAATATATATGGGTTAAGGAAATTGTATTATTTGATGATTTTATGGTGGTGCTCACTGCCACAGGCTGATCTCTTATTTCAGACTCCTTTGACTCAATAGAAGTCTTTGGTGCTGGAACAAAGTTTTCCTCATCCTAACAATTTCCATCTGCTGCTAGTACAGCTGATGGCTTATTATTTACCTTCTACCTTGCACTCTTTTCCCTTTTTTACAAGACAAATCGCTAAGGAATAGTAGATAGCATAGTCCCCGCACAAAAATTAACACATACATTATCGAGAAATGGTGACCAGAACTTTGCCGCATATCAGGTATAAGTAGAACTTTGCAACATATCAGGTGTATTTGTCTTACTATTTTCTTAATAACTTTGTTTCTAAACTTGCATGATATAATGAAGATCTATATTTTTTGAAACTATTATTATCCTATTTTAATTATTTATTAGATTTTTTGTTTATATCTTTTTTATTTATTTGACTTTTTGTCATATCTTCATGTCACATCTGCAAATGGGGCTACCGAAAACAACTTCTCTACTATATAGGGAAGGTTGTGTACTATCAAATCTTCCCAAACATCGCTTTATTGCGGGACTTTGGACTGGGTATAATGATGATGATATAGGTTAAATTATTGTATTTTTTATTAATTATTCAAGTTATTTTATTTTATATTTTATTTTTAGAAAAAGTTTAAATTGTGCTGAGTATTTTGTAGTTTTAAAGAAAAATTTAGCCCAGAATGAAATTCGACCTAAAAGAAAATCTAGAATTAAGCGTTAGCACACTAGAAACAAACCCAAGACCTAGTCCACTTCACCGGTAGAAGAAGAACAAAATGGTGTAGTAGCCATGAAAAGCAACCAAAATAATAGCCAAGAGGATAAAACACAGAAGGACAAAATTGCAAAGTATATTAGTAAAGGAAGCCAAAATGCAACGCACAGAAGCAAAACTGGAGCAGAAGAAAACACATAGCAGTAGAAGGAGAACAAAACGACACAACAACAACACAATAGAGTGAGAGAATCCAAAAACCAAAATGACGTAGCACCAAGAGCAGGAAAAGAGGAAGTAAAACACAACGACAAGGTTCAAAGGAGAACAAGTTAACAGCAAAATGCAAGGCCAAAATAAAAGTCCAAAATGTAGACAAGACAAGAGGAAAACGCAACACCAACAGAAGCAAAATGTACAGCAGAGGCAGGAGTAAAACACAGCAGAGAATAAAAAGCCAAAATGCAAAAATCAAGCAAAAAAAGGGAAGAAGATAAATACAAAATAGTGTTATGGGGAGAAGGACACTCATCCAACCAATGTTTTCTGCACCAAATGAAAGACAATATATGGATCGATTTATTAAGTCATACCTGAATCTATAATAGTATTTGTAAGGATTGATTTAGATAAGGCAAAGAGGGAATCAATCCTTACAAACACTATCATGGATTCAAGTATGACTTAATAAATCGATCCATAAATTGTCTTTCAATTAGTATTAGAGTAAGGTGTTGCATTATTTGTTGTTTGCCATCATCAACTATTCGTTTCATTTTTGGAATGGTTGTTTTATATATTTGTAATGACATTGCTTTCTTCATATACGACATTTTGAGTTGCCATGAATGGAACTACCATAAACAAGAACACACAAATAGAAGCGAATCGTAGTTTCTTAATGAATTTTAGTGTTAATCTGTATGGAACGAGAAAAGTTATTTTTGGATGTTAATAGAATTAGTTTTCTAAGGACTTGAACCCCATTCTCAATGCTTAATTGAAACGAAATATATATGGAAGGACCGAAACAAAATATAGATGGATAGACTGAAACAAAATATGGATGGTTTAGAGTGAAAAACTCACATATGTTTGTTTCGTTGTTTTGACCACCAAATAAGTAAATGGTGATGTCATTACTGTTGCCTCAAGTCAAAAGAGGATTTTGGAAAGAAATTGCAAGAAGAATATAAGAAAGAAAGAAGATGCTAGAATTAAAAAAACGAACAGAAGAAACCAGTGTGCAACGTTGTTGAGGAAGATGAGGCGCATGCACTTGTCTCACATGATAGAAGTGACGAACAGCATGTGTCCATCGGGTCATACAATTTTTTTAAAATTTTTAATTATTATTTTAAAATAATTTTAAGGGTTTGAATATTGGTCCTACTTAAGGTATTTTATTTTGGGTCATAACTATAATTGTAGCGCCCCCTTACCGTAGGGTACATATCGGGACGTCCGAAGGTCGCTCCGGCACGTATCCCACGACAAAGGTTCACTACCAGAAAATTTCGCTAAAAATCCATATGGCATCGCAGTAATTAAATCACAATATATATCAGAAATCAGTAAATTAACATCCAAATAATAATGATCTGGTACAGTCATCCAATATCAGAATAGATAAGTCTATCAGTCTCCTAACAAAACCAAAAGGAAGCTGATACAAGCATCTATCCTAAGTCATCCACAAAAGCTAACCCAGCTGACCGACCTATGTGCCATCGCGTCTCTTGCCAGCAGCTCGCACGGCAGGAAAAGAAAATCTTCGGAGCTAGGAGTCTACTCTAACAGTCCTGA
>JANZLD010000006.1:23816245-23826519 GCA_026413575.1 Erythroxylum carthagenense | reverse complement strand
ATTATGACAATATAAAATAGACACTAATTAATTGAATATTTATTGACAAAATTTTTTGTCACAACAAGTAAAATATAGTGTGATGATTAACGGTTTCATAACAAAAGAATAAAATGTTAGTGACCAAACTATGTTTTGTCACAAAAAATATAAAAATATTAACTACAAATATATGTTTTGTCACCATTACAGTTTATTTTCGTCAAAACCAATTTACCGCCAAATTGTATAGACTTTTAATGACAAAACTTAGTGATAAAAGAAAAGTTGTCACTATTAATATATTAATAGTGACAATTTAATTGTGAAAGACAATAAAGTGTCACAATTATTATTGTATTAGTGACAAAAAAATAAATTAACACAGTTAATTCAAACAATTGTGTCAACCCATTGTCTTGTCACAAAAAACCTCGTATCTGTGACAAAATAATAGTTACACACAAAATAATTGTCACTAAATATCTTAACTCTTGTAGTGAAACTAGAATTAAATCAATATAATTTTTAAATTAAATATATAAAATCTTCCACAAATAGTCTTGCAGATGTCCTTGCTCGAGAATGGAAGTAGCAATCACCAATCTCAAGGAATCACTCACCAAAAAAGAAGTAAAATTATTAAATCTACAACAACAAATCAACAGTATTACCAAAGAAATTAACCAATTAAAAGCAACCATCACTCTCCTTGAGAAACAAATTACTGAAACTCACCAACCATTCAACTAATTACCCCACAACAAATTACTCAATCCAAACCACTTAACCCAGTCATATTAAGCTCTCATTGGAAAAAAGGTTACTTTTTCTTTGGCAAAGCTTTGTTGGATATCTTTTCTTTTTGGAGAAGTAGGATTGTCTCACCTTATTCCTACCCTATGTTGTGATAATCTTTATGCTAACTTTCTTGCTTCGGGCCTAATATTTAATGCTCACACCAAGTACATTAAGATTGATATGCAGTTTGTTTAAGATTTGGTTGCCTGTAAAGTGCTCCAAATTTGACATATTTCTTCTTCAGATTAGATTGCTGGTATCATAAATAAAGCTTTATCCTCTTTAACTTTTCATTAAGCTCATAGTCTCATTTGGTCATATGCTTAAGGGGGTTGATAACACATATCTGATCTAATATGATACCAACCATCAATATTATTACGTTCTTATCAATTATAATCACAAAATAAAATCTTTCAGTTATAATTTCCCTTTCATACTTAACATGTACATTACATAATTGTATATTAAGGACCATGTACTTTATAATTTAATCAATGAAATAATATTACACTTCACTATCCTTAAAGACACTATCATAAGTATATAAGTAATATGGTTTCTTTAGTTGAGCATAATAAATTTATTCGCAGGAAAATTTCACACCTTAAAAATTGTCTCAAAGATGATAAACTTATTTGTGTTTTGTAAGTATCCATATTGTTAGGAGTTTGGAAAATATAAATTCAAATGATTCTAACATATATGTACGTATTGCAAAATAACGTAACTCAAGCCTGTACGTTTTTTTAACATAAATTTCATCTCAAAATTCATTCATTTGCATGTCTACGATATATTGTATAAAATATTATAACCAAATTATGTATGTTTCTTTTATTTATGAATTTGGAAATAAAATAACTAGTAGTCATTGATACTATTTATAAATATTTTATAGTGATATTGTAAAATTGAAATTTAAAATTTTATTTTAAAAAGAGATATAAATATTATGTGATCTATTTAAAATAACTTAAATATAAATTTTCTATAAGGAAATTTATCTTTACAAATAAACTTTTGCTCCTTTGTATATCTAAATTTATAAGACTACATTATATTTAATTTTTATATATATTCTTACTTGCTTTATTTTTCTTTATATTTATACAGCTAGATTTCTTTTATATGAGAATATTGATTAAATATTTTAAATTATTTTATTATAAATAAAAGCTACTAAGTAAATAATTTTTTTTTATAGTTTTGAATTCGTATCACTATTAATGATCATTTTATAAGGAAACATGAAGATATAATTAAACTTTATAGTTTGAATGTGTCAAGAAAGTTCAACGTATTTTCTAGTTTTTTGAAAAATGAGTTTTAAATTATTATATTTTAAAGGAGAAATTATTAAAAATATGAATTATGCGAATTATTTAATAAGATTAAGAAGATTAGTTAAGGATTTGATGAATTCAGATATTGATTTGACTAATTTATAACCTTTATATATATGATTGGAACCTTAATTTGATAACGTAATAGGTATTTTAACATAACGGGGCTATATGTAAATGTAGAGATTTACACACAAATCAATATATATATATACACGCACATGTATAATGGTAGTGTCGAATGATATGCATTTAGAAAATTTTGCTTAATGATCTTATTTTGATGTGCGTGAGAGTTTGTATAGTGACTTTTAAATGACCGTTTTGAATTCCATCAACTGGTAATTAATGTGGTGGCGTACGCAGGGCAAATACATTGTGGTTTTTGGATCTAGTCATTAGAAAAACAAAAGAAGTGGTCATATTCAATATTTCAATTATATGTTGTATAGCTTGATATGAGAAATATATATAAATTAAGGGTGGATTTTTGGGATGGAATATCAAATACATTGCTTGATTTTGATGCTGATGAAATATCAAATATATTGAACGGTTCAGAGGCGGCGTTATTATACTGTGAATTCAACGTTTAAGTGTATCATGCATCCTGGTCCTGGATTGCCTTTACAGTTGTTGCTTCGAAGTTTGATTGATGGGAGGAATCACGTTCTGCGATTCTTTTAAGAGTAGAGAGATGGACGTTGGTACTAATAAAATGGCATTGGCATGAGATTCAGATTCTTCTCAACAGCAATTGCCATTTGCTTTAACATGCCAAACTATAGAAAGTGGATTTGGAATTTGAATGTCTCACGCGTAATTTAGGAGGTAATTATTACAGATAGAAGTGGCTTGAGCTTGTTGTCCTATCATTCAGAACTGGATGCATCTGAAGCATTCCATTTCCAGGCATAGGAACCTGATAAAAGTTATTATTCCTACGCCTTCTCTTCTTCCGCTCGCAAAAAAATTTCTTTCAGCTCAGTTGGACCACAAGAACTGATGTCAGGAACTAATTATACCACAACCTTGTTGTAAAAGCAGTAGTTTCACTCACGTTAAAACCTCAAAATTCTACATTTGAGCAAACTGAAACATGTTTGGCTGCTATCTAACTTGGAGAGGGAGAGAGAGGGAGACGAGAGACAGAAAGATCATGGTTAAATAATAATCTTATTTGGTTCTAAACGTTTCGCTTTTGTGTCCAGCTTCGCAGCATCGATCTTACAAGGGACTCTCGGCTGAAATCTTCACATCATGAACTCCATAGTTGCCATTTCCGTAACCAGGCACTGATTTAGTATTGTCTGTGATTGGCAACTCCTGCAGACCATCTTTTCCATCTGTCAATTCTGCCTTAGTCGACTTTGGAGGGTCCTTGCTTTTACCCCATACCACAGTGTAGAGGCCAAAAACTATGAGAATGGCTCCAATTATGCTGCACAGAAACATATCCAGTTTCAAACATTCAATAAGCTTATGAATAATTACCAGAGTAATAAGTGTAGTTTCAAACTAGATATTGATGGTCTCTGATTAACCGTTAACACCAATCCGAACAAGTATGCATAAGCTAAACAAGTACCTCCCGAGGTGGGCTTGCTCGGCCAGAATGATTGATCCAAGAGCTGCAGTTATGATCATGCATAAAGGGCTAAAAGATGTAACGAACACAGGCCCTCGTTCCTTAATCACCACACCTTGCACATAATAAGCGATTCCAGAGCAAACAACTCCCTGAACCACGCAAAAAAAAAAAAAGAAAAAGAAAAAAAGAGGCTAATTTTCATTCAACACAACACATGAATCTACTGATAGCTAGCTACTGACAAATAGTACGTAGTACTCACGGAGTAAGCAGCAGCAAGAAGCCTAGAGTCGAAGCCAACTTTCCAAGCACTCATGTCACGTTCCATGACAAGTGCCACTGCTGCATTTTCGACCAATCCCATCAGACATATCAAAGCTGTGAGTGAGAGCTCTGCTGGGTATATCTTCAATGTCATTGTCTGGAAAAGAGATGAGCAAAATTTTCAATTCTGTAAAAGAAAAAATAACCTGTAGGCTAGAGGATATAGTGGGTTTGGTTGGTCACCTGTAAAATGAAAAAACATGCCCAGCCACAGACACTGCCAAGGAGCAGCAGAGTGCCCATGGCCCAATGTTGATCGGTGGATGCATCGGTGGTTCCATGGTGGATTGCAGAGTGTGTTTTTATGAAATTGATGATCGGACCTTTGTACAAAGTCATCACCATGGCTCCTGATACTGTGATCACTGTACCAACAACCTTTGCCACACTATGCAGCTTTTTCAAATTCACTGTCTCTAGCCTGCAATAATTCATAACATCGCCTAAAGCAAAGATCGCGTTAAATTAAAACATCTACATGTAACGTTATCAATTTACTTCACTAACCTTGTTGTGTCTTGTACAATATCCTTAGCGTGTACTTACTAATTTTTTTGGCAGAGGGGTTGAAAACGGAAATGATTATAATCTACTGGTGATACCTTTTTCTAAAAAAAAAACTAGAGACTCGAACCTGAATTATTCAGCTTTTATGTGAATGCCTTTAAAATAAGCTAATTGGGAAAAAAAATAATGCTAGAATTACGGTGAACGCTAAATATGGTGGCCTAAAAGTTGGCGACATGCATGCGTCTGCCCACGTAAGTTTGTGAAGAGTTGACTGATAATCTGTAAATTTGACCTGAAAATAAGTGCCAGTATAAAGGTTACGGCTGGAAGAATATTCACTGTCGCAGATGCAAATGTTGCTGATGTGTACTTCATTCCCACATAGTAGAAATTCTGATCAAGCACTGGCCTGTTTTTCAACAAATACATATTTAGTTTAACTCCACCAATCTCATCTGCTCCACTATACGCAATGCTTTTCAAGAAATAAATTATAAGATCCAATCTCCATAGATACTATATATTTATTCTGTTATTACATACTCCACATGCATCATTCGTAAATATATTCTTGGTTTGCCCTTTGGTTAGTTGGTCGAAAAATCCACGGCTTAGTGGAGTCTTAATCTCAAACTAAATAGTTGGGATTATTTAAATGTATATATGTTAATTTCAAAAGAAAAAGAGTTCAGCCCAGTTAAGAAAAACCTACAAAGAATGCACCTAAAACAGACAGAAGCGTTATGTGAACTAGGGAGATGCATGCAGTCATGTGTAGGACGAGAGGTGGTAAGAGCATTTACTCGAGAAAGGCAAGCACGAATATTCTGAGGAAGACTGGCAGCGTCAACTTTGGCCTTGTTTTCCTGTCAAGAAAAACAGAGAAACAAAAGGACGATGAAAAGCATTTTCACCTTGTCATGATTAGAGAAAGAAAAGGATGTGTTTTTGAAAGACCTTTCAAGAACAAGAGCAAAAGGTGCGATGACAACTGTGGCAGCCACATGGCGGTACACTGATAGGACATAGTGACTCATTCCATGCTTCAAAGAAACCATGGTGATGATGTACAATCCCGCATATCCAAATTGAAGGCAGACAATACCCAAGTATGGTTTTATTTTGTTTAGGCGTAGGCAGAACACAATGTCACATAGCTTTTGCTCTTCCCCCATCTTTCTAATCTGTGTGTAGTAGTAGTACGCACGAACTTAGATGCCAAATCTCTATGTGGCTTGCCAAGGCTAAGATGAGCAAACCTCTTCTTATAGGGCAGAAAAAGAAAGAAAGGATTAATTTCTCTGTACCTCTGTAGAATTCGTGCACTTACTGTCACTCCATTTTCAAGATTCCTATATTCCTTTACCTAAGCAAACCCCTATAGAATCCTCTCACTTCAATGTAATATAGAATCCAGATAAAATAAATAAATAGAAAAGGAAAAAGGAGCTAAAAAGAAATGGAGAGATACAGACGAGTTACTGTGTACCTTAACTTTCCTTTTTCCTTTGATCTTCAATATGAGAAGTGGAGATTTGACTCATTGACCACCAAATTAGATTAAGGGTTAGTGCTTCAGGATGATGCATGCAAAGGTTTTTGTGGTGTATGCGACGAATCGGGTGCTTCCAGTCACTAGATAATATTCATTAAAGACATGACAGATTGAACCTAACATCCCTCGGTCATCAAAATGTTGACTTTGTTCCTAGTAAAAGCTTATGGAAATGACATTGGTAGGTGGATTGTTTATGGAGGTTATTTACTAATAGCAGTTATACTAGTTAGTTTCTGTTGCGACTAACTATCTAACGTATAAAAAACAACTGAAGAATATTATACAGAGAAAGTTGAGAGAGAAAGCTAGAGAAAGAGAGCTTAACAAAATAGAGTCGAACAGAGGATATAAGAACTCAGTAATCACTTAGATTTTTCTTTGATTAATAGAAGTGTTTTTTTACATATGTAGTCGACTATGTATTTATAGTCATTCAATCTTGTTAACTGATTTCTAACTGTCACAACTAGTAACTCTTGAATTCTTGCCAACTGCTTCTTTAATCTTTACGACTTCTTTTATTTTTCTTGTACGTCACTGCATGGCTGAGCATAGGCGCTGTACCTGTCAGAATTTTTGAGATACTTACTCTACATACTCCTCCTTGGATTATAAATTCAATTTCTGAACTCCTACTAACTTCCTTGAAAATTCAAATCGTGATACATGAAATCCTTTTGTGAATAGATCGGCAATCTGATTTTCTGTAAGAACATATTCAAGCTTTATTTCTCCCTCCTGTTGCACATCTCTCAAATAGTAATATCTGAGTTTAAAGTGCTTTGTCTTTCCATGGAACACCGAATTCATTGAAATAGAGATAGCAGCTTGATTATCCACATATACCATCATAGCTGTCAATAAATGAACCTGCAAATCTCTAAGTAGTTTTCTGACCCATATAACTTGCTTTGCTGCTGCGGTAGCCGCCACTAATTCAGCCTCCGCTGTTGAAAGAGCCACTAACTCTTGTTTCTTCGAACTCCAGGGAAAACACGTCGATCCAAGAGTAAGACAATATCCAGACGTACTTTTCATATCTTCTGTTGCTCCACCCCAATCGCTGTCTGTATAGCATCTAAGTTCGCACGTCCCTGTTTTCTCATATAAGAGTCCATAATCAATCGTTCCTCTAAGATACCTTAATACTCTTTTTACTGCAGTGAAGTGTTGTCTTCCTGGATTGCTCAAATATCTTGAGAATACATTCACCGGATACAATATATCTGGTCGTGTGGCAGCTATACACATTAGACAACCCACCATGCTTCTGTAACTTCTGTTGTCTACCTCATCTCCTTCTTCTTTCTTTAACAATTTTTCTTTCAGGCATATTGGAGTGGCTACATGCTTGCACTGGTTCATCTTGAATCTCTTCAGGACATCACAAATATACTTTCTTTGACTTACAGCTATGTTTTCGTCTAGCTGCTTTACCTCCGTTCCTAAAAAATATTTCATTTCCCCCAGATCGGTCATTTCGAAGGTCCTGCTAAATTGTTTTTTCAAGTTAAGAACCTGTGCTTCTGAGCTTCCGGCGATTAATATATCGTCCACATATATTGATACAACTACTATGTTTTCTGCTTGAAATCTCACGTACAGTGTTGGCTCACTATGACTTCTCTTGAAATTGATCTTCAGTAGGAACGAATCAATGCGTGAATACCAACACCGAGGGGCTTGTTTTAAGCCATACAGCGCTTTGTTGAGTCGGTAGACACTCTTCTCCTTTCCTCTTATCACAAATCCCTCTGGTTGCTGTACGTATATTTCTTCTTGTAATACTCCGTTTAGGAATGCTGATTTTACGTCCACCTGGTGAATCCTCCAGCCTTTCTCAACTGCAAGCGCCAGAAGAAGTCTGATCGTTTCTATCCTTGCTACCAGCGCAAAGGTCTCCCCAAATCCACTCCTTCCACTTGCGCGTACCCCTTCACAACCAACCTCGCCTTTAGCTTATTAACCGAGCCATTTGAATTCAACTTGGTCTTAAAGATCCACTTCAGTCCAATTGTCCTCTTGTCTGGTGGTTTATCCACTAATGTCCATGTTCCATTTTTATTTATCATCAAAATTTCCTCCTTCATGGCTTCGCACCATTTTGGATTCAGTAGAGCTTCTTGGACTATTGTTGGTTCCAGTGTTGCTTTGTTACTTCTCTCATAAATTTCTGCCAGACTGCGAGTTCCTCTCACTGACATATGATCTAAGTCATCATCCTCTATTTCTGGATCTTGCTTATCCTTGGAGGTTGGGTCATGTTGCACGAATTGATTTTCGGGTTCATCTTCTTCCTCGGATGGTCCTCTCTGTTCAGTGTATTTTCAGCAACTTGAGGAATAGCTGAGAATGGGTTGCTTGTCTGCTCCCCTCCGTCACTTCCTAGCTCTCCCTCCGACTAGGTCCAATGCTCGTCTTCGAGGAAGTATACATCTCTGCTAACCTTAACCTTCTTTAAATTTTTCAATTTCGGTTTTACCTCATACCACATTTCGTAGGGCATTTTATTCTCAAGTGAGGAGGAAGCATGCTGTGGAGGCTGCTTCCGCCCAAAAGCTCTTTGGGAGCTTTTTGTCCTCCAGCATGCACCGGACCATCTCTACCATTGTTTTATTTCGCCTCTCCACCACTCCATTCTGTTGAGGAGTGTAGGGTGTAGTCAGTTGGTGTTTGATCCCTGTAACTGTGCAAATCATAAGGAACTTGTTGGAGTTGAATTCAGTTCCATTGTCCGTTCTTATTGATTTAATGCTTATGCCCGACTGGTTTTCAACTAACGCTTTAAACTCTGAAAATACTCTTGTGACTTCATCTTTCTTCTTCAGACAACATAACCAGGAATATCTTATATAATCATCAATTATTAACAAAAAATATCTGCTACCACTTAAGGATGTTACCGACATTGGTCTACAGACATCCATATATAACAATTGAAGCTTTTCTGTTGCTCTCCATTTTGCTTTGGGGAATGGAACTCGGTGGTGTTTGCCTAGAAGACAAATTTTGCATTCTGAGTGGCAGTCGGAGAAGCTTGGAAGGTCATCCACCATCTTCTTCCTCCACATAGTTTCTAGCCCCTTCATATGATAATGACTGAGCCTCCTATGCCAGAGTTCAGCTTCACTCGAGCTACTTACCAAAGCTTCTTGTTGCAACTCCTCCGGTTTCATCACAAAGCTTTTGTTCTTCATCCTTGTGGTGAATATTTCCTGGCCAAACCTGTCCAATACTTTACACAAATCGGTTTCAAAATATACGGACATACCTCTTTCCGTTAGTTGAGCCACACTTAGCAAGTTATGCTGAATCTTGGGTACCAATAGCACGTCTAGAATGGTCTTGATTCCAAGCTTCGTAGATATCTCCACTACTCCTTTTCCTTCAGCACGGATGCACAAGCCATTTCCAAGTTTTACATTTGCTTTTACAGACTGATCCAAGGTCTTGAATAACGATGCATCCGGAGTCATATGGCTGGTACAGCCACTATCGATTAACCATTCAGAAGAGTGAGCTTATGCCATATCACAAGCGACTACGAATAATTGTTCTTCTTCTTCAGTGATCTGTGCATTTGCTTCTGTCTAGCCGGCTTGCTTCTTGCAAATCGCCTCCATGTGTCCCTTCTGGTGGCACCTCCTGCATTCCACATCTGGATGCTTCCAACACTTGAATGCAAGGTGATTGGTTTTACCACAGTGAGGGCAAGGGTTGTATTTATTTTCTTTATCCCCCCCTGTATTTCGGTTTGTACACTTCTGTTTCGAGTGAGAGTTTTGTGTTCCCGACCCTCCTTTATTTCTTTTCTTTTTCTTGAATTTTTCTTGACCTTCAGTCTTGACTGATGCTTTGTACGCTCCTTCGGCAACATCAGTCCTCCGCATTAGGTGTCGTTGTTCTTGTGCCTAAAGAGCGCTTACTACTTCAGCGAGCTTTATCTGTCCGATGTCTTTGGAATTTTCCAACGAGACAATGGTGGCTTCATATTTTTCCGGCACTGAAACTAGCAGCTTCTGGACCAACCTTTGGTCCTTGAAGTTGGCTCCCAAAAGTCTAATTTGATCTGCAAGTTGAATCAACCTCTGATAAGTGCATATTTGTCTAATATTTATGTTTTAATTATTCCTTTTTATTCCTCTTGTTGATGCAATTATTGGGA
>JANZLD010000006.1:23487467-23498804 GCA_026413575.1 Erythroxylum carthagenense | reverse complement strand
ACCTAGAGATGGGGATGAAAGGGGGTGAGCTTTACAGCTCGTGGATAACATGTTTATAACAGAAAAATAAGCAAAAATCTTTTTTTTCAAAACTTTTGCCATTTTTTTGAAATTTCACAGTAGAAAATTTGGCAAAAAGCTTATTTCTCAAACTTTTCAACTTTTCAAATCATTCATAATCAATTTCAAAATTTTCACGGTTGAAAACCTCAAATGTTTATTTCTCCACAATCTCAAAATTTTCACGATTCATGAACAATTTCAAAACATGAATGCAGCACATTATAACCACATAAGCATATAACACATCAAAATTTTGGTTTGGGTCGGTCCAGAAACAAAACGTACTGCATATTCCCGCATAGCGGTCCTGTGCAACCGTGAACAGAATGTACTACACCTTCCCACATAGCGGTCCGATATAGCCGTGAACTTATGGGAGTCCTTAACGAAACTCCAATGCCACTAGCGGGCAGGCGGGCGAAGCGTAGACAAGTGCACTTGACCTCTTATGGGACCTAACCAAACCCACATAACAGACAATTCATACTTAAAAACATATTTTGTCTGAAGGCACATTTCGAAAATTCAGTTTTCATATCATGTCATATTTCATACAAATGCCATTCACAATTTCAAATAAAATTCACGTAATAATATTTCAATCACACAAAGAATGCAACATTTTAGCAACAATTTCGAATCAATCAAACAATCATTCAATTGCATCAATTTTATCAAATTATTCAAAACAATGGATTTAACCATTGTAACAATTTCTCAAAACATTTGAAAAAACATTTTAGCACATAATCAAATTATTTAAAACCATATGAAAACAATGAATTTAATCATTCGAAAACAACAATTTGAAAACCATTTCACTTTCTTGATTTTTCGAAAACACAATAAATAACTTATAATTCAAATTATAAACACGGTGCCCACCTCATATCCATGCTTGAAACTTGTCCAAAGTATCTAATCTCCTTTCCTTTCCATCATCCAAATTAAAATTCCCTTAAATCTTCTCCAATTTCAAAATTTCTTGGCTCATATTGGAGCTCTCATCTTCTTCCATCTTTTTTCCTCTTGGAGCATCTCTAAAATCTTTATTGAAAACCCATAAAAATCAAAACCTAGCTTATTTTTCTTCTTCTCCTTTCTTTCCACCGAAACCTCTCCCTCATCTCTCTTCTTTCTTCTTTCTTTTCTTTCTAACTTAAACAAATTCGTGCTTCACCTCTTCTTAAATGACAGCCCACTCTTCTTGCATTTAATGAATGCAAAATGACCACTATGCCCTTACATATATGCCTTTTAACTTAAATCCTTAAATGTTCTTCCAAGTGTGCCCCTAAAGCATTTTCAACACTTTATTCAATTTATTCCAATCAAACTATGCCATATGATCTTATATAAACTAACATGTTAATTTCTCACATTAACATGCTAATTAATTCCTCAAAATCATAAAATAAACAATTAATCCCCCAAAATTCATTAAATCAAGCTTTACATTAGGACATTTTTCTAATCATCCAATTTGAAGGAATTTGCTAAAATTTCCTTCTATAGAAATGTTCCTCATTGTTTCAATTTCATAATGACACCAAAATCATTAACTTTGGTTCACTACTCCAAAAGTTATACTCCAAACATTTCAGACTATTCTTATGAGAAAACATTTTCCTGCAATTTATTTCCAACCGAAAATTGAGATTCTTAAAGACTAAATTGAAACTCAATTCCTTCAGAACATTTGTATCCCTATTTCTATAGTTCAATCCAAATTAAGAATCACCTCATTTGGATGACTAGAGCAAAAGTTATGGCCAAAATACTTTCAGCTCTTACTAATCCAAAACTGAACATGAAACCCAACTTCAATTCAGAAATTGAAGGTCCTATATGCCAAATTGAAATTCAATGCCTTCATATGACTTGTAACCCCATGTCTCTAGTTTATTTTTCAACAATAATCAACTCAATTGGATCTCCACAGACCACGAATTTACCAAAATACTGAACCATGTTCAGAAAATTATCCAACTCACTTTGATTAAATCAATCATCATCAATTTAATCTAAAAAATCCCCAAATTTTCCATGAAGAGGTAGAGAAATGTCTTAGAAATTCAACACTTTAAAAATCAAGTCAATTGGATGTCGGACGGAAAAGATATAAGCAAAAGAATGAGAAAGGGTCGGATTGGGGGAAAACAAGCAAACCAAAACGGCGTCGCAAAGGAGGAAAAGGAACAGAGCAAAACGGCATCGCACCTTCGCGCACGGGCGCTCGCCCTCACGAGCGCTCGAGATTGCGAGGGCCTCACGCAAGGGCGCCTGTGAGTTCTGAATCTCTTTTTTTTTTCATATATATATATATATAATCGAAATTTCTAAAAATCGAAACTTTTGATCCTGAACTTCAAATTTGACAAATTTTGTATCAATAGAAAGCTCAAAGGAATCTCTACAACTTCCATGAAGAATTTATAAATCAATTTCGTCTCTAAAGGGGTCAAAATCCTACTCAAACTTTTTGTCCAAATAATGTCTCCCTAAACAATAAGTCAACTTTGAAAATTTCTATCTTTTAGCTCCAAGGTCCAAAAATGTCATACTTTATGTCAATGGACAGATCAAAAAGCAACCTACAACTTTCATAAAGGATAGAAAAATCAATTTGGCCTCTAACGGAGTCAAAAAGCCACTCAAAGCTTCTGTCCACTAATGATCATGCCAAACAGTAACAGAAACTTCTAAAATTTATAACTTCACATTCCATAGTCCAAAAATTTCATACTTTACATCAATAGAAAGATCAAAACATAATCTAAAACTTTCATGAAGAACTTAAAGGAAATTTCAACCTCTAACTAGGTCAATTTTTCAATCAATGTTTCTGCTAGAATTTGTCATCCTAAAACAACATCCAAACTTCCAAATTTCATATCTTCCAAATTCCACAACCAAAAATAACATATTATACATCATTGTAAAGCTATGAAATTTCTCTATAACTTTCATGTAGACCACTTACTCCAATTCAAATCACATCAGTCCAGAATTTTCTTCAAAACACAGTACACACAAATCTACACTTATGAGCATTTTTAAAAACAAAACAAAATAACCTTAACTTTGAAAGATCATAACTTTCAATCCCGATATCAAAAAATGTCATACTTTAAGGCGATAGAAAGCTTTCACTAGAAGCTATAACTTTCACGAAGATTATTTTATCAAATTCTGACTAAATCAACCCAGAAAAATTCACAAAGATTTCACCTCAAAATGGTCAACTTTTTGCTACTATTCATTCTCAAAAAGTCAAACTTGCAATTCCCTAAAATTTTACACTTTCATTATTCATTTTTTGCTTTTCAACTCCATTTAAAGCAATTTATTCACTATCAATTCTATTTAAACTCAAAACACCCTTTTAGGTCATAATTAATCATAAAAATCAATAACAAAAACATACAAACATATACCCTCTCATCTTGCTAAATTCACATATCTCATATAACAATCCACATTCTTGAATTTTCTTTTTCTTTGCACATGAATAATTCACCACAAATTTCCTCATTTTATGTCAAATTATAATTCAAAATTCCAAGAAAATTCGGGATCCAACAATATAAATTGGCGACATTTTCATGACTTTTACTGCACTTCTTGGCTCCTAATGCTAAATTTTATGCTTAAATTGACTCTTGAATGTCTATCTTTATATTATGTAGTTTGAGAGTAAAATTGTCACAAATTAGTATTAATTGCACTAATTAATTTTCTGAGAACAATTGATATTGTTAACTACCATTCGTTCATTGTAGGAGACTCAAGGAGAAGAGACTCAAGAAGAAGATGAAAAGTCAAGGAAAGGCTGAAGTCAAGTCAATAAGTGAACAGGTGCAACAGGAAGTTCGCCGCGGTGAAAGGGATGTGTCGCTGCAGCGAAGTATGAAGAATTCCAGGAAGAACTTTCGAGAAAAGTTCGCCACGACGAAAATTAATTATGTCGTCGCGGCGAAAGAACCAACAATGCAACTAAAATTTTTGAGAAAAGTTCGCTGCGGCGAACCTTCAAATACCCAAACCATTTTCAGAAGTTTACCCACTATGCAACCAGATCCATAACCTATTTCTGTTAAAAACCTACCATTTTTAGGTTAAGGGAGAGCCAACACAGTGATAACATACACAACACCCTCACTCTCTCTCAACTTTCAGACACTCCATCATCCACTCTCCTCCACTTCACCGTCAACTCCTCCACCAACAACTACTACCATGGATGCTTACAGTGGGTTTCCGGTTGTGAATTCTCCTGAAGCTATGCTTAGCTAGGCACCTCTTTCCTCTTGAAGATGTAGCAATGGCTAGAGTTTAATGGGCTTCAAAGGGGAGTAGTTTATTCATATTCAGCTACATTGTTATAAACTCCTAGGTTGGATTTGTAAATTGTAGTTGAATATTCTTGATTAGAGTTTAATCAAGTGTTGGACATTCAATGTGTTATTGGGATTTGTTGATGTAGAACTTGGAACTTGAATATATGAAGTCTCATATGTGTCTATTTGTGATTTGGTTAATTCTCCTTTATATGCCTAGTTGTGTTTGATATTGAGATGATTCTAGATCCCAAAATGACTTATTGCATTGACTTACCCATTGCACGCACTAAGATCATTCAACAAGGTTTTAAGAAATAGAGTTCATTGATTAAAACCTTGGACTTAAAGAGTTCTTTAAGGTTTACCATTTGAAACTTAGTGATTCACTCCCATAAAATTTTGTTTTAAACTATAATAGCCAAAGTTCATTTTCAAGAGGATACTATCATCATTTGATCATTGTTTTTTTTATCGCTTTTCTATTCCCAAAATCTAAAAATACTTTTCATTACATTTTCTTACAATTTGCTTATTTTTGTCTAAATTTCCAAAGATTTAAACCCACCACTTCCTTGCTAATTTGGTTTTCATATCATGACATAGAGGCTAGCTTAGTTCCATTCATTAGTTCTTGATTAAGTGAAACGACCCGAGGTTGCATTCTATATTGCAGTCCTTGGAATCAAAATTTTTAATTTGACCTCCAAGGGTAAGAACAAAAGGCTTCGAATCAAAATGGCGTCGTTATCGGGGAACCAAGCAATTTGTTCTTTAGGTTAGCTATTGTCATTTTTGCTGTTAAGTGAGGTGAGGAACCTAGTTTAGATTGCATCTTAGATATTTTAGTGTCATACTTGTCAATAGTATAGGATTTCATTTTCTTTCATTAGCATAAATTTTTTGAAAACTCAAACAAATAGGATATCAAACTTTTTGCACACTACATACTTAGCATTTTTACACTGCATAGTTTTGAACATTTCTTTGTTGCTTTTTCACACATACATACTTTACTTGCAGACTTTGTTGTTACATACACTTTCATACAGCACACACTTGCATCCTTCACATTTCACCTTTTTAATTAACTTTGCGTGCTTGTAAGAAATTTTTCTTACTTTTTATTTTATTTTAGTTTCATTTAAAATTGTTTTCGTGCGTGCCCAAGAAAGTCAAACTTCTACCTTTTTACCCTGAAATTGAGGGACGTTTGTGAAAGATTAGAAAGGAGAGAAGAGAAAAAGAGTCTAGTCAGTCAAGGAGTGAGAGTGAGTCGATAGACAGAGTGATCATGGCTGAGAACCCAGCTCTTCTTCAAAACCCTAACTTTTATGTTAACCAACCTAGGAATGATGATAATGGAGGTAATGGGGAACATGAGCCGGTTGGAGAGAATAATGGGAATCAACGAAGGAGAACTATAAGGGAAGCAACTACTTCTGATGTCAATTATGATCCATTTACTGCTGCTTGTCCTAATTTTTTTCTTAATTTTGAAGTTAAAGGATTACTGATTAACTCTCTTCCTAAATTTCTTGGATTGGCAGGAGAGGATCCCTACATACATTTACAATCTTTGTCCATGATTTGTCAGAGTATGTAGCCAGTGGGAGCCTCACTTGATCAAGTACTATGGAAGGTTTTTCACTTATCACTGGAAGGAAAAGCCCAGGAGTGGTATATGAGCCTCCCAAGGCACGTGGCATATGCCTACCGTAGTTGGGCAAATTTGAGGAAAGCATTCTTGGAAAAATATTTTCCAGCCTCTAAAACTTCATCGATGAGGAAGGAGATCTATTCAGCACGATAGGATTATGATGAATCCCTTTATGATTATTGGAACCGCTTCCAAGATCTATTGTCTAGATGCCCTCATCACCTGATACCTGATGAGCAGTTAGTGCAGTATTTTTATGATGAGTTGAAAAGTCAAGATAAAGGAATGTTGGATGAGGCATTGGGAGTTTCTTTAATTAATCTTATAGCTACGGAGGCATGGGATTTGATCAAGAAGATGGCTTTGAATCATCAACAGTACAGTGTTAGAGAGACTAGAGGAGTGTATGAGTTGGGCGCCACAATAGCCCAATCCAAAAGAATGGAGAGTTTGGAGTCAAAAGTTGACTCTTTGGAGAGTAGAGTGACCTCACAATTATCCTTCATCACTGCAGAACTGAAGAATATGAATGTGCATTGTTCGACATCTTCTATGGATTTTACTGCACCCAGTTGTGATACTTGTAGGTCAATCATGCACAAATCCAGTGTTTGCCCCGATCGATATGGAGAGGTGTCTGCAGTGTATCCGGGACGGACCAATCAAAAATGGAACCCTTACTCCAACACTTATAACGAGGGATGGAAGGCCAACTCTAGGTTCAGTTGGAGGAATGAAGAAGGAAGGGCTCCAAACAGATTTCAACAAGGGGGAGGAGCTGGTACTTCCATTAACTAGTTCCCCAACCAACAGAAAGCTCTGACTGTCCCACCTAAGGAGGACAGCAACCAACTGCTGCATAATATGATGACTTTGATGAAGGAAGAAAGGAATTCTAACAATAATCAGTTCAATGCTAGAGCTTCTTTAATTTAGGAAGACTCTTCAAAGAATGCTGCTCGGTTCAATACTCTCGAAAAGAGAATGGAGCAATGGGAGACAAAAGATGAAAATATCAATTTCTTTGTCACCCAATTGTCCAACAACATGAGTGAGAGTAAAGCGAGAAGTAGTGGAGCTATCCCTTCAAACACCGTGATGAACCCCAAAAGTTTAAATGTAATAGCTCTCCAAAGTGGGAAACAATTGAGGTTCAAAAATCAAGATGAGGAAGAAGGCAAAGAGGAGATTGAGAGTGAAGAGTTGCCTTTAACAAAGGACAAAATCAAGAAATCTGAAAGCTCCAAAGAAAAATCACTTTTGTCTGAAAAGAAGTCCGAATCAAGGAGCAAGGGAGCTAATTCAGAGAGCTACAAGGAACAAGCAACAACAAGGGAGCATGTGGAATCAAGCAAGGATGGAGCCAATGAAGTCAATGGTAAGGAAGTAAATCTTCAAGGCCTTCCTTTTCCTAATTCATATTTGATGAGCAAACAAATGACTAATATTAAGCATGAAAAAGATATCATTGATTTATTTAGTAAAGTGGAAATCAATATTCCTTTGCTTGATCTTGTGAAACGGGTTCCTGCTTATGCCAAATACCTTAAAGACCTATGTACCCATAAGAGGAAGTTTAGGTCAAATGAAAGAGTCCAAGTAAGCTCAAATGCGTCCACCTTATTCAAGCCTCAAATCCCTGTAAAGTGCCAAGACCTTGGATCTTTCACTATCCCTTGCACTATAAGTAAAGTTACCACAGGGGGAGCCTTGTTAGATCTAGGGGTAGCCATTAATGTTATGCCTAAATCTGTTTATTAATCATTGGGAGTCAAGAATCTCAAGGCTACATCTGTAGTTCTCCAATTGGCTGATAGGTCAATTAGGCGTCCTGTGGGCATTATAGAGGATATTTTGGTCCAGGTCAAGAGTTTAGTTTTTTCAGCTGATTTTTATGTGCTTGATATGTCTTTTGAAGTTGTCCAGGATACTTCCTTGATTCTCGGTCGACCCTTCTTAAGGACTGCTAGTATCATGATTAGCATGAAAGAAGGTATAATCACCATGGAGGTAGGAGATCAACAAGTGAGTTTTAACATGTATGAGGCTATAAACCACCCCTATGAGGATTATTCACTCCTAGGAGTTAACATGCTTGATATTGTTATTGATGATGCATGCTCTGAGTTTGAACTCGCAATGAACCCATTCACTAATGACTCCTTAGAAGAAAGATTTTTCGCTAATGTTTTAAGTGAACCAAGGAGTGTGGATGTTAACACCGAAGTGGAAAGTGGTCAAATTACCTCACCACAGCATAGCTATCGGCCAAACGTCCACCAAGAGATGTAGGATCCACTGTAGTCATCAGGTCGTTTCTCATCCTTCACTTACCACTTACTTTTGCTCTGTGATTGAAGATGACTTGTGGATGCCTGAGTATGTTGAATAAGTGCGGGGGGAGAAACCACTTCAATAGGACCTAGGTTTAGTTTTCAGTTTATGCGATTTTAATTCAATAATTCATCTCCCCTTTATGTTCGTTATGTTTTAGTTTGATGCATGACACATCTTCTATGATTGAGGAAATTGGTGTAAATGGATGAATTGCATTTGTTTTCTAATGCTTAAGGGCTTTGCATATGAGTTGAGTATCCAGTTAGTTTTTTTAGTAGAATTTTTCATAGTTTGTCTTGTGTATTTTTCTCTCGAGAAAACTTTGCTACGGCGTGGTTCACTTCACAGCGGCCACAATTCCTAAAAATCTCGCAGGCTAATTCATCGTGGTGTGAATTAATTTTTTCGTTGCGGCGAACATTTTCAAGCAACATTCGCCGCGACATGACATAATTCTTTCTCTGCGACGAGCTCACTTCGGGCAACCTTCGAAGCAGCGAAAGATCTATCTTCGCGAAAACACCGAGTCAAATCTCCCTTCTACCCTTCTTTTCTTCTGATCATTCATCTTCCCTCTGTCCTTCTTTGTAATTTCCCTTCCACTTCTTTATCAACCGACTGTCCCCTTTCTCGTTTTCATATACTTCCCTCTAATTCGCCACGACAATCTGAACTATTTTTCACGAAACCCTTCTTCCTTCGTTCTCCTTGATTCATTTCGCCTTCATCTTTTATATCTGCGCATCTCTCCGTCTCCTATGTAAGTATCTTGCCTTTGTTCTACTTCCTACCTCTTTGTTTTTGTTGTAGTTAGGGCATGTAGTTTCTTCACCGCAGCAAAGAAATTTTTTTCTCCATGGTGTGGTAAGTGTAGCTTTCGCCGCGACGAACTTAGTAGGTTTTACCTTTCAGTAAATTTTGTTTAGTCCATTTGTTTATTTTTCTGTGTTTGTTTTTCTGCAGAAACATGCCTCGATCTACCCTACCCATCATTCCCCCATCGTCTCATCTAGTTCATCTAGTAATTCTGATCCTCCCAATAACGCTGATTCCGATTTTGCCAACCTAGCCGAAAAGATAGATGCTAGGCCGTTCATTAGAGAATGCCCATTTCCCTTGACTCCACACAACAATCCCTTTGTTCGTCAACTAGTACACTCTCAGCTCACGGGATTAGTCCAACCTCAGGCTCAGGGCAACGATAAATTCGTTCGCCATTTCTACACTTATGCCGGACTCCACAACACCACGGAACTTAATTTCCATGGTGTGAAAGCCCCCACCGCATTCACCATAGCAAGCATCCATGAACATTATAACCTCCCTTTTATTTTTTGCTACCACTATGATCAGTTGATCCATCATTATCCATGGGATGATGTTATTCGTACCCTCTGTCCCGAGGGCACCGTCTGGCATCAACTAAGGATCTATCAACATTATCTAAAACGTTCAGACCTCCGACCCAAAGCTCGTCCTTAGCTCCACCTTGTTAGTAACAACATCAACCCAACCTCCCACCTAGCCTACGTAATGAAACAACAAGCTTTGTACCTTTACCTTTTGATGACTGGTCGCCCAGTCGACATAGCTAATACCATTGTCTCCACCCTCCATGACTCCATCACCACCGCCAAACTTACCAATGCCATCACTTTCTTCCACCTCATCACAGACATATTCCGGACCCACAATATCCTGAAATTCAACAATGACAGCTATTTTGACCTGACTCTTCTGTTTCGTTACGTCCGCCTTAGACAACCCCAAATCCAACCTCCTCCCTAATCTACCCCACTTCCTGATGTTGTTACCAACCATGCCACTGCAATGCCAAGTGAGGACGATCCTTCGACTCCGGCCTCTCCTGAGCTCGTCACTTTATAGACCCTTGCTAGCCGAGTCGATGGCCTCTCTACAGACCTAGCTACCCTCCAGGACACCCTACTTCAAGTAATTGCCTGACAAGATCGAGATCGGCAATATCGTCAGCGGTTGGATGCTTTTTTTGCTGAGCACCTACACTTCCAGCTCCCTTCTGATGAAGATGATCCACATATCGGTGCTGGCCCATCGGGAGCAGACCCTTCTGACGCTGGGGATGATCACCCAATGGAGTAGTTCGAGTGCTTATTCTTGTGTTTCCCTTCCTTTTGTTTTATTTTAGTTAGTTTATTGGATGCTCAGTTCAATTTTGTAATGTCTAAACTTTTTTACCTCAATTTTTATATAATTCTCGTTATACTTCCAATGTGTTGCTAATGAGCCTTCCACTTTCCCTTGATTGCATATTTGTGTTAATTGTTCTTCACATTAAGGACAATATGATGTTTAAGTGTGGGGAATGTTTCAATTTGCCATTCTTGTTGTGCATTGTGCATCATTTTCGGTCATTTAACTGCTTATGTAAGTCAATTGTGCGTAATGTCAAAATTTTAAATTTGGTGATTGAGGCCAATCGTTTGTTTCAAATGTTTCTGTAATGTGTGGAATTAGTTCTTTTCATCGTAGTGAATTCTTTCTTCGCCACAGCAACGTTTACATATTGAATATTTCACTGTGGAGAACTTTTGGTTTCACCACGACGCCATGCTCTTGTAGAAATTGTTTTTAAATTGCCTCAATTCAACAATTCTCTCTAATTAGAATCTTGTCACTCTGTTATCTCAAAGATTTTATAAGTTTCAAAGCGATCCCTGTGTTCTTGAAAATACCTTTTATTTTTTAAATGATAGTCGATTTTGGCTAATTTCATTTTCAATGTTTTCAATACAAAGTAAGTGAGGGTGTGCTGATTAAGTAGCACTTTATGTTTTTTAACCTTGAGATTGTTAATTGAGATATTTAGGGGTGTTCATGGTAGGGTAACCTGACCCGTTCATAACTAACCTGAACCTGAACCTGAATGTCAGGTTCGGCAATTTCACGAACCTGAAC
>JANZLD010000006.1:23461372-23473107 GCA_026413575.1 Erythroxylum carthagenense | reverse complement strand
GAAAACTAAGTAAAATCGAAACTTTGAACGATGAGAGAGATAAGGTAGAGAGAAGTTGACACAGTAATTTTTATACTAGTTCACCCCAAACTGTGGGCTACGTCCAATCCTCAGATATCTTTCTGAGATTTCACCATCTCAACAACTTTACAAGTATTCTTTTCTTCTGAGCCTCTTCAGGTCTCTATACAATCAGTATTCTTTTACTTTTAGCCTCTGCAAGCTATCTGTACTATTTTTTTACAAAAAGATGTTTCGAGCTTTGTTACAGTAAGCTAGCTCTAGCTATTTGCACAATAAACTCTCAAGCAAGCTTTAAAATGTTCACGTGTGTAATTTTTTGTTTCGTAACTTTGCACTCTTCGACTTCGACTCATATTTATAGCCTTAGTCTGCAACTGCTTCTTGAATCTTGCTTCTTAAATCTTGTTTCTTGAATCTTGAAAGAAACGGTTATTCAGTTGAGTTCTGTAACTAACTCAAACTGATTCTTGATTCAGACGTGATTAGCTTCCGTCTGCTTTTCATAGTCTGCTTTTTAAATCTTCGTCTTTTTTTCTACTATCGTCTGCTTTTTTTAATCTCCGTCTGCTTTTCTCTCTTCCGTCTGCTTTTGGCTTCTGCCTATTTTTTAAATCTCCTTCTGCTTTTTATCTATCATCTGCTTTTCAATCTCTCCGTCTGCTTTTCCTACTATCGTCTGTTTTTCACTTCTTCATCTGTTATTTGTTCTTCGTCAAAATCATTTATGTAAAGTCATTTTGACTTAACATTACTTATATGACATATTATGTTATTATTAATATCCTTATCTTGTTGAAATCTTTAGAAGTATATGTTAGTGATATACAATATTTTTTTATCATGAATGGGAGCTATATTGCTTATTATGAAGTAATATTGCTATAACCTTTTACAATAAATGGGTTAAGTCATTTGAATAATGGTTCAAAAGAGTCGGTCTCTTTTGATCAAATTGATGTTCATACATAAAATGGACGTTCAATTTGTATATAGATAATGGAAAAAACAAACACAACATATAAATAACAGACATTTTAGAGTATCAAAAATCAAAATAAAAGCACCATTAAAGCAATCATGTTTTGCTCCATCACTGCGATCAAACAGGAACAAAAGCTTCATCGTTGTCTTTGATTTCATCGAATGGGAGTACTTCTACCGGTTGTAGAGAGGGAGGCAGTGTTAGTTCACTGAGTTTCCTGCCAAGCTGGTTGCTTCCATGGTGGCTGATTCTTCCATCAATTGATGGAGTTTTAGCAACCTAGAGATAGCAAAAAACAAAACTACTCGAAGTTAGGTTTTCTTATATCACAAGTTGGGCTCATTTTGAACCCATTTAAACAAGCTAATTATGATAATATATAGGCCACGTATTTTAATGCTTTTGAGTTGTAAAACAACACAAGATAAACGGGTTAAAATGATTTGGACTTAAATAAATTTTAGTATAGGCTTAAACGATTTGATAAGTAAGAATATAAATTAAGGCATATAGATTAAATGATAAATTTATTTACTTAGAAAAGAGTTTCTAAATTTATAAATATTGAAAATATGAAAAAAATTTAATAATACTAAGAAATAAGTTTCTAAATTGAATTGTAAATTTAAAGTTAATGAGTTTAATCTTAATAAGAAATGAGTTTCTAATTAAATCTAAATTATTAAGTTTATAAGTTAATAATAATAAATTAGATATAACTTTTTAACTAAATTAGGTTAATTAAATCAAGCATAATCTTTTGGAGACGAAATTTAAATTTAATCTTTAAAAATTAAACAAGAGTTATATGCCTTGAATAACTATAGGTTTAGTGGTTCAAAAAGAATAATTTCTTTTGTGCTCTTTCAAGAGCTTTGACTATTATGATATGCTTATCTTATGGGACACATTTCAACTTATTATATGAAAGTGTTGAATATTGTTTTCCCTTGAATTCATTTAAGGAAAATGGTTCTAATGAAAATCCCCAATGTTTTAACTCCAGCATTATTAAATTGTAAGAATTTCATAAAAGCAAAATTGGATCAATGTCATATAAGCCAAAATGATTCGTTTTGCAAAACCCGCATGCACTTATATACAGATTTGTTAATTATAATGTGGAATACTTAATCAGATCAAATTCATACATATAGTTCGGTGGTGCAAACTTTCTTGAAAGAACATAGGAGAAGAGATGTGTTTAGATGTCTTAGTTTTAGTGGCCTATCAAAGGATATTATAGAGCTTATAGTGCTTATGAATTTTAATGATTCATATAAAGAACTAATTGACTCAATTCCCTGTAGAGTTCATAGAATTTCATATTTGTAGTATTCATCAAATTTTATAATTTTAGTTAAACATCGTTAGCCGTCATACTTATGTAGCATTTGTTGTTTATAATAATTGTTAAATTTTGGATATTATGTGTGTGTGTGTGTGTGTGTGTGTGTGTGTGTCTATATATATATATATATATATATATAGGTCACTAAGTTTCCTATTATCAACTATATAATAGTTGATCAAAAACTAATCATTCTATTTAGGTGTATTACATATTTGTAAATAAATACACCTAAATTGAATGATTATTTTTTGATCAACTATTATATAGTTGATAATAGGAAGACCTTTTCATTCCATAGATAACTATGGAAACAATTAAAGTTTCTATTTAGAAGATTGCATCAAATTACTAAATTTGATAACAATCACATATTAAATGTGTCATTATAGACATATGTGTTTTAGGAAAATTACTATTGTATCTAAAAATTTGTCGTAGAAGTCATTAGAGGTAAAAAAAAATTAGCGGTGACAATTTAGATATTTGAAATTATGAAATCTAATATGTATTGGAAGAGTAAAAGGCAATTGCTCATTATATGAAATCATAATAGACTTTAAGAAGGACACTATGACTCAGCATAGGAAAATTATGAGGCGTGTAGCTTATGTAAAAGATGAACTCTTTGACTTATACAACATATATAATGATGTTATGCTAGAGATAAAGAGCTATGACTGTGCAAGAACATATAAAATGCACTTAACCCATAATATGAATATCAAGATGGTATAGGATGCTATGAAGCACCTATCGATAGACATCTTGAGGCTTTTGAGCCATACATTGCTAAGTTAAGCTCATAAGGATTTAGAAACTAAAAAGAGAAAGCATTATGATGAGTGTAAGGAAAAAGTGGAAAGAACATCTTTTATAATTCTTAGGATTCCAAGAATAACTAACACCAAATAAAATGGGAAAGGAAAATGACCTCCCATAGAGAAAAAGTCTTTTTTATTTCATATTTTAGTTAGCCTTTGATTCGATATTAATTTATATAATAGTGAAAAGGATAATTTTCTTAGAATTATAGTATTCATGGTTTTATGTTAGATGATTTTTACAGTATTAGATGTTCTTTATTAAACAAAGAATTATTTTTTATTTAATAAAATTAGCTAGTTCTTATATCTATGCCAATTTATGGCATGCTAGACTTTATCATATTGGATAAAATTGAATAAATCGATTGGTCAAGCATATTTTGTTTAGAAGACCTACATAAAGTATAATAGCCTACTTATAAACATTATCTAGCTAACAAAATAGTGTGAAAACTATTGAACATCGGACAAAAAGTTGCTAAGCAATTATAAGTAACTAACTAAGATATATATGGCTAAACGAATATAAGAGCATGACACGAAAGTACTTATTTCATCACATTTATTAATAACTATACTTAGTATAGTTATATTTATTTGATTTATAAAAATTTGAAACATTATGTCGCTTCAAAAAGTATACGACTTTAATTGAGAATCAATAAGATAAAGTTGATAACGATTTCAATAATTAATTAAGTATAAGAAGAGTTATTTGATTAATTTAAGAGGTCATGTAATAGAAATTGAAAGGATAGCTAATGACTAGCATATGAATCCATCAACAAGATGGTAGTGTAAAGAGGAGAAATAAAACTCTTCTTATAGTAAGGTATATAATGGCACGTGCAAATTTGTATATTAGTTATAGGGTGATGAGTCATTGAAGATCATATATAAACTTGATAAGGTGCATATTAAATCATATCCTAAAATACTATATAAGATATGGATAGGTAAGAGACCTAATTAATTATATTTGATTTCTTAAGAATGTATTACGTTACTTATATTCATTGTTCGTCCTATAAGTACGAGAATTTAGATTCCAAAGGGATGAACAATATCTTTAAAAGATATTTTTGAACATTTCGAAGGGTATATGCTCAACAGTGAGCAAGGTAATAAATGAGAAATTGAATTATATTACAAGATCTAATTTTTAGAGAATAATTTTCTAAAGCAAGAAAAAGATAGTTCAAAATTTATCTCTATATGAGAGACTGACTTAGAACGATCTTGTAAGACAAGTCCAATTGAATGGTATTCATCTAAGTGGGAGCAATTTAGGAGATGATAAATTAATTTTTGATCAATGGCAATTGTAACCCAGTGGGAGCTCTTTATTACTATTTAATTTGAGTGGGATCAATATGAATGTACAGAGATTTGTTTCTCAAATTTTGTTTATATCTATATTACAAGAAAATTATTCCTCATAGGATCAATGATGACAGTTTTGAAAGATACATAGCATATCTAGTGGCGAAAAGATAAACACAATTAAAGAGATTGGTTATAAGAAGAAATTCACCTTTTTTATAAGGTTTGCATTATTTTTACTCATTTTAACCTTTCAGTAATTGGAATGGATCTTGACATACATCAAATGGACGTAGAGACCATGTTCTTGAATGAAGAAATAGAGTATTAATAGGTTTCATTTAGTCAGGCCAAGAGCATTACATGTTTAGGTTATTAAAATCAATCTATCATCTAACATAATCTTGAAGTAAGTGGTATATTACATTAGTGATATAATCATATCATATGATTTTAGAATGATTAGGAAAGACAACTTAATGTATGATAAAAGATCCAACGATAAATAAGCAATTTTATCATTTCATGTAGATGATATGTTTTGGTAGCTAGTGATAATAAGTAGTTTGTAATAAGAACAAACAAATTGACTATTAGGCATGATCAAAATGAAGAATATAACTAAGGTTGCATGAATTTTTGTGGTTAAGATCGCTAAGTATTGTTTAATTAGAGCTTTTTTATTGTTATAAGCTACACATATATCGATGAAATATTGTAACAGTTTTGCATGCAAGGTACTAAAGCATTTTTGTGACATTTATTTCTAAAGGCAAGCACTTAAGAAAAATGTAGAATCCATGGATGCAATAAGAAGAACCAAAGATAAAGATGGTTCTTTATTTCAAAGAAATCAATAGTCTCATGCATAATATGTTGTGTATGAAAAAGACATTATTAGAGTACTCAAATATCATTATTAAATAAAAATAGATATAAAGTATAATTATGTCAATGACATAGTAGAGTAAAGAGAAATAAATATGTCTAATGACTATTCATAATACTTGTTATCAATGATGATAATTTGTTTGCCATCGAATATTTGATGCAATATATTTTAACTAAGAATTAAAAATATTTTATAAAATGAATTTTAAATGAAATCTCAATTCTAGATATCTAACAATAATTAATTTTTATTTAAACATTATGTTCTAGAATGCACGTTAAATGAGTGTTGAACATTTAGTTCTAGATACAAGAAGTATGTTAGATAAATACGAGATGCTCTTCCACACAAGTGATTGCTTCTATTATTTTTTAGGAATGGAGATTATGCAAGTTTTACATGATTTGTCTAGGTAATAAATGAGAATTCAAGACTTAAAACACTTATGTTAATGTGAAGTATATTAAAGGGTGTAAAAGTTTATTAGTAATGACATGTTATAAAGAAATCATATGTTTTTCCAATCTACCTTAATATGTCAAATATGAGTTCTGAAGGGGGATTAAATAAATAAATAAGTGAATTCAAGTTAGGAATTAGGTATGTCTGAACTATCAACTATACAGTATTTGAGGAAAGACACATGCTTTAATAAAAGGGAGTTAATACTATAACATATGAATCATACCATGTGTACATTTTCGACCAATCACTACAACAAGGTTGATCTTTAGGTACATTTGTTTTGGCTACAATTTGAAGATTATAGCTAAAGGTCAAGCTTTGGCAACGAATTTGAAAAATGTCACCAAAGGGTTAACTTTTGGTGACAAAATTTGTTGTCAAAGGGTGATCCTTTGGTGATGATTTTCAAAATCATCACCAATGCTTGATCTTTAGCTATGAGTTCCAAATCGTAGAAACAAAACATAGCTAAAGGTTAACCTTTGGTGATGATTGGTCACCTTTTGGTGAGGATTTTTAAAATGGTAGCTAAACACTACAACAAAGTAGTATGTTGGCTATGTTTCTTTTGGCGAGGATTTGAAAATCATAATTAAAGGTCAAACTTTTAACTACATTTTTCAGAATCATAGTTGCAAGTCTCACTTTTAGCTACATTTTTCAAAATCGTAGCTAAAAGCATATTGTAAACTTTTTAATGTAATTATACATTATCTCAATCAAATAATACAATAAGGAAAATAGTATTAGCTCACAAGGATTGTGTTTATTAATTACAAAAATTAATCTAATTGAAAATTTTTGAATAATGAAAAGAAATAAATGAATAAAAATATTTTAAAATAATTAAAAACAAAATTTTCCTGTTAAATGAATCTAGGGCTTTTGATTTCACCAAGATTAATCCCACTTGACTTGTCTAATATAATCAATTAACGACTACTCCCTGTGATAACTATGAATTTATGAAATTCATTAAGCTAAGAAATTCATAGTAGTGCATACAATATCTTAAATATCTCTATCTTATGACAATAATGTGATATTTCAATTATTACTTTTTAGTCTCAAGTGGAATCATAAGTTATGCTATTCTTGATCTGGCAAGCACAAGCATTAGTCACAAAATGAAATAGTAAACATAGAATTGGAATAAAACATCAATTTAATTAAAATTAGGCAAGTTCAAGTATTCATAATCTAACTACATTATAACCCTAAAAAGTATAACATCAAAAAATTAAATAATGAATTAAACATGGCTTAAGTCATGATTTAAGAGAGAAAAAAAACTAGAAATTGAATTAGAAAATCAAAATTTTAAATAATAAATTAAACATGGCTTAAGTCACATTTTTGGCTACTTTTTCAAAATAGTAGCTAAAAGTTGCACTTTTGGCTATATTTTTTAAAATTGCAGCCAAAAATCACACTTTTTGCTATGTTTTCTAAATCGTAGCTAAGATTTGCACCTATAGCTACTTTTTTCAAAATTGTAGCTAAAAATAGGATTTCACGCTGATGCAAAATTCTCTTTTTGTCTTCTTATTTTGATTATAAATGTATTTTCATAGCTAAGAGGATTTAACTATAAGTTAAGTTTCGTAGTTAAAAGTCCAGATCCTATATTTCCATTCAGAAATATTTGGTGCTTCTTCTTTTAGATACAAATATATTTTGGTATCCAAATGCCTTTAGTTAAGAATTTTTTTAGCTAATTTAGAAACTCAAACATAAGCAAAATTTAACACTTTTTATTTCTTATGTATAATAAATTGTTATACACTTTCAGCTAGAAATTTGTCAAAAATAAATATTTATTCATCATATATATTCAAGTATTATGAATTCACTAACTTTCAATAGAATCTTTGGCATATTTAGAAGTCAAAGGACCTTTTGGTGACGAATTCCAGAATCGTCACCAAAGGTGACCACTTTGTGATGATTATGAAAATCAACGTAAAATGGTGACGAATTCTAGAATCGTTGCCAAAGGTGACCCTTTTGCAATGATTCTCAAAATCATTGCAAAATGGTGATAGCAGCCCTTTGGTGATGATTTTCAAATTGTAACTAAACACTTTTCTCTTGGCAAAACACTTTTCAAATATGCTTATAAGACATCTTTGTTTCACCAAAAAGGCAAAAACTGCTTCTGCTTCTTTTTACTCTAGGGATTGTTTTTCTATTTTGTTGCCTCTACTGTATCTCCTATACTTTCACTTCTTCTTTGTGCATTTCTTAAATAACACTTTGACTTCAGTGTTACTTTAAAGTCTTTCTTGCCTTCATTTCTTCTGTAGGTTATAGGCAATTTTGGGGTGAATCGAGTTGTTATTGTGTTATTTAAGGATTTAGTGGTTGAAGTCAACCATTTTGTTTGATGGGTTTGAAATATTAATGCTAAAGTTTAAATATTGGGTATGGATTAATGACGTTTGATGTAGGTTGTGGGATTTGCCTATTTCACTTTGGTGCCTAGGGTTTATGGTTATTTTGACTTCACCTTTGTAGTTTTCTTCTAGGATTATGCTTTTGAGCTATGTTTTCTTTTTTATGAAATTTTTGTTTAAATGTGATAAAATTGTAAGATAGTGATTTTTTCAAACGAACACTTTCTTGTACTAATTCATATCTTTGCTGAAATCAGGTATGGGTCCTGTGCATTAGCCTTATTTGGATGTGTAATTAGGAAATATAATAAACTTCAATGTCTATCATCTTATTTGGATAAGTGATTAGGAAACTAGAATAAACTTGGATGTCTAGTCTATTTAAAGTTATTGCTTTAAGTTTAAAATATAATGATGTTACGATTGAGCAGTAGTGCATAGAGTTGTCCAAACAATTGCAAATTTTCATAATAGTGCTGTGAAAACATAATATATCTAAAAATATGCATCTTTGGCATGTGCTATACGTTTTACTAATCTTTAAGGGTCAGTGGAAAACTTAGAATGTTCATGTACATCTCTTTTAGCTGGCTAAAAAATTAGATTTCAATGATCTTTGCTTCTTCTATGAATATTTTGGTAATTGCGTATAACTTCATCTAATTTTTTTCCTTATTTAATTGTACACTCTACTTCTATACTGATTATTTCATTTAAGAACTTCTTGTTGATGAATTCAAAATTCGAGTCTAATTTTGTACTTTTGAAATTTATTACAACATTGCTTTTGGATTTAAGTTGTCAAATGATACTTAGATCACATATGGGGTGTGTTGTTTATAGATTACCTAAAAACATAATTATATATATGACAAGTTTTTTATTTTAGAATAAAATTGTTAATATAAATTCAATTGTAACTCTATGTCTCTAGTTTGTTTAGACACAAGATTCATCTCATTTGGAGGTCGAATAACAAAGATTGGGCCGAAGGAAATCAAACAAGGTTCTGTCTTCAATCATATTGAACCTATTCGGAATAATGGCATAACATGCCCTAGGGATATCAGGTCAAGGTCATTCTTGAAGGGTTCGAAAGAGGACTTCAATATCTACAACTTTCATTAAGACATTGAAGAGAGATTTTGTCATCTAAAGGGTCAGAATTTGGACCTGACAATACGTTATGAACAATACCCAGAAGAAGGTTATGAAGAGTACACAGAAGATATCTTGCAATTGGCAAAGCTTTCTCTAGAGATATCGGATTAAGTAGTTCTTTAGATGGTTCCAAAGGAGACTTCAAGATCTACAACCTTCATGAGATCTTGAAGACAAATTCTATCATCTATAGGGTCAAAATTGGGACCAAAAGATAGGATTAGATGAAGCTAGAAGAAGGGTCAGATGAATTGGGAAAATTGCCACAACTTTCACAAGAGAGGTCAGATTAAGGTGTTCTTTACACGGTTTGAAAGAGAACCTCAAGATCTACAACTTTTGTGAAGACCTTAAAGATAGAGTCTATCATTTATAATGTCAAATTTGGACTAGAAGATAGGGTCAGATGAACAATGCACCTGACGAAATGACGTCATCACTAGATGATATGACGTCCCCAAATGAAGCTTCCTCACCAGACGATACATCCTCACTAGATGAAGTGTCCCTCACCAGATGATACGTCCTCACCAAAAAAAGTATCCTCACAAGACGAAGCGTCCTCACCAGATGATATCACGTCATCAAATAATACAAACTATACTTCTAAGCATCTCCACTTATAAGGATCATAGCTTTCGACTCTAATGTCCAAAAATTCTATAATATATACCGTGAAAAGCTAGAAAGATAATCTACAACTTCCATGAAGACAACTTTGTCAAATTCAACCTAGATTATTCCAGATTTTGCCCTAAATTTAGAACATGAATTTTTTCCTTATGGAAAACTTAAAATTTTGCACTATGCAAACTTGGAATGTTCTCAACATAACAATTCAGCTACCAAAATGATTTAATTAATCTCTCAAATCTCAACTCATTTGTCTTATCACCTTCAACTACATCTGATCAGTTATAATTCCTATCTTCCTTTCCGTAACGTCTCACTTGTGCATACATATATATATCAACGATTTATGTTCCAAAATTATCAACTCAAGTTGATTACTTCTTCACATATGTCTAATTTCAATTCACATCGTCCATGCACCATTCACACTTCATTAACATCAAAAGAATAAAGTTTTACAAATCTTTAATGGCATTTCAAGTCACATTACATCATTGTCTCAAAATCTCAAATTACAAAAGATCCTTGAACAAACAAACTTGTTGCTTTCCCAAAATCAACTCAAAAAACAAAATAAGCAAATTTGGAGAAATTCTCTTAGTCTCATGGTCATTTGATCTCTTAGCTATTACCTGAAGATGGGATAAAAGGGGGGTGAGCTTAAAAGCTCGTGGGTAACAAGTTTATAACAAAGAATATGCAAAATTGTTGAAACGTTCATTTTTCTTATAAAAATCATATTGAATTTATGAAACGCTTTGTTCTCAAATTTTCAATCAAATTCACAATTCTTGTTTAAAACTTATAGTTAAAGTATCATCACATGAACATAGCAGTACACTCAATATATTCAACAAACTTGACAAATTAAAGATGCAATGAACAAACAAATGGCTCGAGGGGTCCCATAGGTATGAAATGGAGAAACAGAAGTTTTCACCATGAACAAAACGAGTCCAATTTTAAAGATCATATGCTGCAAACGGGCAGCTAGGAAAAGGCTCTTGTCAACGTGCCCGTGATGAACAAAATGGTTCCTCTCTCACCCAAACAAAAGCACATAATCATGCTCAAATCATTGTATCATATGCTTATACTTTCATGCTTTCACATCTTTTCATTCATACAAAATGCCATGACATGTTTCAAGGCATTACATAAAATGTTTCCAAGCATTTCCTTCTTCATTTTGAAATTCATCAACAAAATTCATATACCAAACATATAAAGATTTTTCAAATCACTCAAAAACATTTAAAGCAACATTTATGAAGTAATTGAAATCATTTTATTTTCTTGATTTAGAAAAGCATTAGTGGCTCATAACTCTATGATAAACATGTAACTCACCTTGATTTCCTTGCTTCAAATGCCTCTTCTCTTGTTCCTCTTGCCTCTTTGATCCCTTTGGTTCTTCACCAAATGAAGAGATCTTTGGCTCAAATGGAAGCTCTTCTCTTCCTCTATCTTTTTCTCTTCTTGAACAACCTTAAAATCTATCTTAAAGGCTAAGAAAATTGAAACCCTACGTTGTTTTCTCTTCTTTTCTCTCAACCACCGAAATCTCTCTTCTTTCTCTTTCTTATTTCTCTTCTTCTGTCCCCATTCACGTTTTCTCCTTCTCTTAAATGTAAGACCACATTTTGGTCTTGTCCTTCCAAAAATACCCCTCCTCTCCTTT
>JANZLD010000006.1:23372114-23393752 GCA_026413575.1 Erythroxylum carthagenense | reverse complement strand
AAGACCCGTGGAAGCCTAGGGAGGGCGTTGAGGGGTGTAAGTCTCCGATAACTGGAACAGCTACGTAGTGATACACATTTCCAATCCGACTTGGTTAGGTCGATGTCTTCAACCAGTGAGTGGTTTAGTTGAGAAGCGTTAATTTAGTGAGGATTAACCAGAGAAAGGTCATAGTTTCCGTCTGTATTCCCTGTGTCACCCTATAACACATCTCTCTTCGCGTCTCAGAAGATAAACAAAAATTGCACCCCTGCGGTGATATACGATATTGTAATTTCAAGACGTAAAATATGAAGAAGTGTCTTATCGTTACGACAGTCAAAGCTGATGGAGTCTTCAGATTTTACATGTGTAATAATAATAACGCCGACAAGTTGTCTAGTGGTTAAACCAAATATCTTTATCCTAATAATACACTACACCGTTCTTAATTATAACAACATACGTTCGGAATGGAAACACATTATTTTCATATATTCCCTTAAAAGTAGTTAACAACAAGTTAATTGTTTTATATATATATGATAGAATTGGCTAACATAGACATCAGTTGCGTTTTGATAAAACAGATGGTTACTTGATGTGTATAATGTTCGTATTGGCAGTTCATGCCGATAGTGTATTCTCTAATTATCATCAATTTGAATTTAAGCTCTTACTCAAATTACCGTGATATTGACCAACGTATTTTAAGGAGTTATGAAAAAAGAACACAATGTCCTGAACCAGCTCCCAAAAGTTCTGCAGCCCTTGGTCTTTAATTTGGTTCTAAACCAATTGCTAGGAATGGGAATGAGAGGACTTGGAAGTTAACTAACAATTCAGAGGTTTAATGGCAAAAGTTAAATCCTGTGAAATAAATTGTTGAACCTAATTAAAGGCAACAGACAAACCTCTTGCAAGAAAATAGACATTCCTTTCAAAGTTCTAAACTTTCATTTCTTATTCTGCCATCTTTTCCAAACAAATATTCGAATTTATATTAATTGTAATTCTTCCACCTTTTTCATAATTTCAGAAAAAAAGAGACGAGGAAGAAAGAAACCTATCATTAATTCTCTTAACATCTTCTGCTGTGGTTGAAGAACTGGGATTGATAGCTTCATCCACAAGTAAACGCTTGAAAGGAAGCCATTCAACGAAGAAATAGGAGTGATATATTTTTGTCAAACCGGCTATATTTAATAGTTTGTACAGATTGTTTGACAAAGGACAATCAGCTTGAAGAAGAACATCATTAAATATATTGGCGTATAAACAGTTGAAAGTGAAACTTAACTAAGACCATTTTATAACTTGGGGGTGGCTATCTTGACTTGCTCCTATTTGCCATTAAAAAGAATACTAACGATGATCAGAAAAAGATTCAATTATTTTAGATTTATTTTCTCAGACTTATTACTGCTACTTTGACTAAAAGAAATGTTGAAAGAGCTATGGCTCACGGGCAGATATGTCATCTCCTCCACATCCACAATACGCACGAGTCGGAGGAAGATATTCAGGACGATAAGAGAACAACACTCTTCTTTTGTTTTTTTTGGTCGTTTGTTTGCTAAGTTTATTGAGAAACGAGTTTTGACTTTTAGGGGGCTGGGGCTTCGCTGAGATTTAACGTTTCTGACACCATCCAACTTCACACTATCTGGTGCAATCAAGTTAGGTGACTTTTCCAATCCACGTAGATTTGCCTTTCGGGGTAAAAAAATCAACTTTAACTAGGATGGCGTCCGTATTTGCTACCAAAGGAGTAATCAGAATAATAATAATAATACAATCGATCATTTTTTTTATATTGTTTTTAAAAAATAAATTGAACCACAATGGGTGTGTCTTTTACTATTGCATGTACAATGACTTCAGACTCTCTCATTTTTCATAAATTAGAGTTTACAAAAAGATAATATAAACTCTTTTTATTTAGTAGACATTAATTTAAAAATTTAAAAGTTGGTCAAATCAGTTCATTAATTGATTTATATTTAAAAGGAAGAAATAATTAAATTTAATCAACTTATCATATAAAAAGGGACCTGCTGTATAATGAATAGAGAGCTTTATCAGAACTATTTAATGACAACATGAGTTGATAAATTATTTTAGTTAATTTATTAAAAATCATAGATATTCCAAGGAAATTATGCCAGTGTTTAAATATTTATACTTTGATTATCAGTTTATAAATGTATTTGTTAGTTAACATTTGACTAGATAAATATTTGAAAAATAACCAAAACTAACTTGTCTTCGAATCGAATGTAACCGTTTTTGTCAATAAAATTTAAACTCGAAAAATTGACAAAGGAAGGGCGTTTTGATTCAGACATCAGACAGACTTTGGTTTGAAGTTATAGCTGATTGGGACATGTTATCAGAGTCCACTTCAGTGTACTTCTCTGTTGGGCAATTTCTGAATAGTATTTTAGCATTTGAACGAGGTTAAGCCAGGCACTTCAAGTAACATAGAGAATGGCTTAACGTGTACCTTCAAACGGTACAGAAGTTCTTCTTCATGTCCAATTATGGCTTCTCGATACAGAATACGTGCTCCTCCTTCTCATTAGTAAATAAATTTAAATTTAAATTAAAATGGTAACCAACTAATACGACGTTTAAGTGCCTGAAATGAACTTTTATTATTATAACAAAGGTAGGTAATGAAAACTGTAAGCGCACCTTTACGTTTCTGTTGAAACGAATTAGTTTACATGGTAGTTTGGACTTGGATTCTGGGAGCTGGATTTTCCTAAATCTGTGAACGAATTCCCAGCTGGCCTTTTGAATAATGAGCACAATCAGCAATAATTAATTACATTTAAAGTTGCTTTGATTAGATTAGAAGCAAAGGTACTACGGATGAGGTTTTAATATTTTTTAAAATATACATACTCAAGATGGAGTATTCTTTTATACTAACATAATTTGAACATGGTAATCAAACAAGATAAAAAGTAGTAGATCTTGAGTAATAAATGCATAAACAGGACATGCCGCTGCTGGCCTGTGCTGTGCAATATAATGTAGTAACAAATAAGACATCTGAAAATTCAAAGTCTCCATGAAACTTGAAGTTGCACTCGCACATCCTTTTTCGGTTGAGATGTTTTAAACAACATGCTTCGATGGATCTATCAATAATTTCAAAGCATGTAGACTCCTAACCACAATCACTTCACTAGATAAAAGACAAGAGAGACTCAATTACCTTAACGTCTCTGTTCTGTTGTTATTAGACGACTAAGTTGGTTCGACATCTTTTAATCCTTTTCTTTTTGTGAATAGGCGGTCCAGTATTTATCATTTTGATGAGTTATTTTGTCTTTGATGCGTGTGG
Organism: Erythroxylum carthagenense; assembly: GCA_026413575.1. Lineage (NCBI taxonomy): Eukaryota > Viridiplantae > Streptophyta > Magnoliopsida > Malpighiales > Erythroxylaceae > Erythroxylum > Erythroxylum carthagenense. Next base: position 23,390,418 of record JANZLD010000006.1, on the reverse strand, counting down.
GGATTAACAAACAATTAATGTGAGAGCTGTCCAAGGAAACAAAGTCCCAAGAATATTTATGTAGTACAACTGCTCCATTACTGGCCAGAAGTTGGAATCCTCCCAAGGCAACCAAATGAATAGAAACTCCGTTTATTTGAATACTGAAAACTGATGTCTCAATTTATTATACATGGTCCGACTCAGGACTATTCTCCATCATTTAATCTCTCTTTCTGTTGCAGTAGATTATAGAGTGGCTTACAAATTTTCTGGTCCAGTAGACAAAACTGTAAATAATATTTTGGATGGAAAATATCAAAGTTGTATGTATATAATAATATAAAAGTAGCAACTGGGGAACAAAGAGTGGATCAAGACATGTTTTTGGACACCACAACCAGTAACCACATCGTCATTATAATCATGTGCTTGAAGACTGCGTGATAACCAAACAACACATTATATCATACGTGAAATGAGGATGGCCGTTTTGCTGATAAAGTCAGTTGTTTGGGAAGTCGTGTCATTGCCAAACAAGATGGTTGTGCCAGTGTTTAGGTGCATTATCTTCATTTCAGCCGTATTAAATGCAGAGAGAAACGGAACGAGGAATTCTTAAAACAAATGTGACGCATCATTTCCTAGTTAGTGGAAGGAAACTGTCGACAGATTTGGATTACGTCACATACTGACACTGCGGAAAGACAACAACACTGCTATGTCAGTATGGCAGAAGACAGTAATACGGCAGGACGAGAACTGTTCTTGAAAATTTGATCTTCCATTGATGATATCGATATATACAGTGTATACACAAGTTACCATATCATAAGAAGAAGCCTAAACCAATCTCAACCTCCGATCAGCTTTAGCTTACCGGGGTGGCCTATCCCAAACACGTGAAATTAGTAAATTTACACTTCTCAAACATTAGTGTCACAAAATTTGCCATCCATCCGGTTCTGAACGGCTTTTACTGCAGCAACTCTGGCTGCAGTAGCAGCTCTATTTGCAGCTTGAATAGCTTTGTTCACTTGTTCATCCACTAGGCGTATATGAACGGCATTTTCTGCTGTTCTTCTAGCAGCCTGCGATTCAATCACGATGAATTAAGCTAATTGCAGAGGTTTGAAATACTGTGTAATGTCCTATCACTTAATAAAATTAGGACCTGTCAAGTGTGTCACGGTTAAAGTACCTGAACTGCTCTTAAAACTGCATCGGTCAAGGGAGGTAGAGTGGCCTTCAGATTTCCACCGTCCCATTCTCCACATTTGGCCTCGCCACTTCTGAAAGCATACATACCATAGCCTTGCTTCCGACCCTCATGCCATGACCCTTCATAGCAGTGGCTGTTGGCGAAGTGATAAACACCGAAACCATGGATCTTGTCGCCAAAATATTCTCCAGCATATCTGTCACCATTTCTGCAAAAACAGCCACTTTCCTTCATCATTTATTGGTTCCCCATAAAATTACAATAGATAATATTTATAAACTGTTTATCATGTCAACTGATTAATAAGGCAAAGCGAGTCTTTCACAGAAAGTGGCGAGACATAAGATGAAACAGCAATTACATGATGGCAGTGCATTTTCCGAGCAAACAATAAACGTACAATAATTTAAATGTCTAGCCAATTTAAGAAAATTCAAGGAGTAAATACTCAATAATAAGCAGACATGCAACAAAGGTGTTCAATTTCTCTGGATTAGTTTATCATCGTTAAGACAAATTGAAAGCTAACTGTAACATAAAGCCACAGCTTCAAGGAATCATAAATTACAAACATTTAGCCTTTGTTTGGATCCTTACATGCACAAGAGAAAGGAAAAGAAATATTGAGGAAAAAAGAGGAGAAAAGAATGGAAGAAAAATGAGACTTTCTTTCCTCTGTTTGTTTTCCAAAGTTATCAAAGGAGAGAATTAAAACTTATATTGATAATTTACATATATTAGGGTTCTCTTGTCTAGGATTTCTCCTCCTTTCTCACTAATTTGACGGAAAATATATTTGACCCAAAATTTTCTCAATTTTTTCTCCTTTCTCTCACTTTCTATCTGCTTATTTTTGTCCAAATGGTGGAAACTAAGAGAAGTTCAATTCTCTTCCTTTCTTTTCTCTTGCTTTCCTTCAATCCAAACAAATTAACTTAAAGTAACTTGTTCAGTTATTATTCAATAAAGTACACTGAAGTAACTGATTAAAATTCAAACTCAAAGTATCAGTTGGATGCTACTAATTCTACATAGCGTAATGGTGAGAAACAAGAAAATGGACATATCTAATTCTAACCCACCAAAATGAGGAAAAAGCATAAGGAGAGAGAAAGAGGAGAAGAAACAAAAGGAAGCTGCTGAATAAAAGATTTCATATACAAATCAATTTCACATATGCCATAGACAAACTCTATAGATCAATAACTCCCACTTACAATTGATAACAAGCTTTAAGGACTAAAAAAAGAAAAGAAAAGAAAAAGAAAAACATAGTCCAAGAAAATCACCTGAAATGGTAAACACCAAGGCCATGTTTAACCCCACACTTGAATTCACCAATATAACAGCTTCCATCAGAGCAAGTCTGCACACCAACACCATGACTCTGCCCATTACACCACTCCCCTGCATAAGAATCCCCTGTATAGAACTTATAAACCCCAAAACCATGCCTTAAACCCTGCCTATACTGACCTCTATATCTACTCCCTCTAGCCCAACTCTCTATTCCATACCCATCATATCTTCCATCAATCCAATCACCTTCATATCTTCCATTCACAAAGTAATTATAAACCCCACTTCCACTACATTTTCCCTTGTGAAACTCTCCTTCATAAAAATCTCCGTTGCTGTAAAACTCAACTCCTTCTCTGATGACCCTTTTCTCTTTTCTCGATTTCTTGTTGTTGTTATCGTTCGGGTCTCCTATAAACCACAGCACCGGCTTTGAATTGGTCCGCCAAGTGCAAAGACCGAGTCTCGTAGCGTTCTCATCCCATAATTGCTTGACTAGTGTGAAATTCTGGTTGATTAAAGCCTTGTTCTTGCTCGCAAAGAAAAGGGTTACAGCAATGAAAATTAACGCTAACAAGAGGTTCTCTGATGTGGGTATCTGTTCTCTTCTCAAATAAAAAAAGAAAAAGAAAAAGACCGAAAAAAGGCTAAAAAGCGTAATCGAAAACATGGTCAGAACAGGAACGAATCTCGTCGAACCAGTTCTGCGAGGAGTTGAACCGCAACGGTTCGGTTTCCTTCTCTCTTCTCGCAACTGCCCTTCCAAGTCTTGCTGCTGATGTTGTTGTTTGACCAGGTCTTCCTCGGCGACGGAAGAAAGGCTCTGGATGGATGATCGGACGGTTGGTGATGACCGGAGAAGTGAGGAGTTGGTTCTGGTGAGCTTGGCCTGACTTTTCTGGCCGTCCATTGATCTAATTCTCACTATCTGCTTAACCCTCTATCTCTTAGTGGCCCCTCCTGTACCGGGAGATTCGTATTACCGTTGCTGTTATAATTGCCGCCGGCAGCATATCTCATGCGGCGCACGTTAAGCAGTGGCTGAGTGCGCAAGCTAGCGCAAGCACAACGCAAACGGAGAAATTGTATAAATTGAAAAAGTGCGCTCCTTTAGAGAGACGAGAAAAAGTACACAACATGGCCCGGGTTTCGGTTGAGTTAAAAGGGAACTGAGAAATGGAGATTGAATATGGGCCGTCAGATAGAAGTCCAACGGTTCGCTGCAAAGGTGGAGTACTAGCCGTTGGATGTAATCTGAAAGTAAGTCCGGTCTTGACGGGTAGATATATGTGGTCGTTGGATCAAGATTCGGTCCTTTTTCGCCTGACTTGAGTCTGTCTGCGGCAGGCCCCAACATCTTCTAAAGGTATTTTCTATTTAAAGCTTAAACAATAAAACAATATTGATTTTTATAAATAATGGAATGAACTCGGTACTGGTTTACAATTTATACCCCTGGTTTGAAGTATGATTTTAAGAATCATCACCGTTGATGAAATGATAAAAGAGGTTGCTTGGACGGTAAGGATTATTTTACATCAATGAGATGATTGATGGTGTGTCACGTGATGGAGGAAGGTAATAAGTTTCTAAAGAGTAATAATAAAGCTCGTACATCTTTTAACAAACTATACTTCTCAATGTTACTCTATATTTTTTAAAATTGATTTTACAGTAAAACTTTGTACAGTCAATTTTTCTGTTTAAATTTTATTTTTTTTATTTTAACTTAGTTTTATAATCTTTGTTTTTTAGAATTGATCAATTTATTAAAATTTTGTGCAATCAATTTTTGGTTTAAATTTTATTTTTTTGATTCAATTTAGTTTTATAATATTTGTTTTTAAAAATTGATCAATTTATTAATTAATCAGTCAATTTTTATAAATTAATAAAAAATTTTAGACTAATTTTTATTTAATAATCTCTTTTCTTAATTAAACTTTAAATTTTTCGATAAATAAGATAGCTTTTTTTAATTTAATTTAATATTTATAACGGTCTAAGAACTTTTTAAATCTTTTGTTTTAATAGTTTATATTTTAATTTAATTTTTAAAACATTTCTAAGATTCTTTGTAGTCTGTGAGACATTTTATTAAATGTGAGAAACGAAATTGGAAGTTCACAACTTTTATATGAAATGAGATAAAATTCTTCCTTTACTAAAACTTAAATTCTAATATATTTGGCGATTGTGAATCCACCTCCTGTTTATTTACGGCCTTCAATTACTTCACTATCATCTCTATTTTAAAGTATAATATGTCTAGACTCATCGTTTGGTTAAATTTCAAATTTTTTGAATTTATAAATACGAGATTTTCTTTGAGTATATATAAATCCTTCTTCCTCTATACTCTATTTTCATCTTAGAAATTTATAAAATCTATTTTTATAAATTTTATATACCCTATTTTCATCTTGGGTTTAGTAAAAGAATGGCAAGCAGTTGTGCCGCTGTTTGGCAACTTTATTATACACATAAATTTCATAAAGCTATTTTCGACTAAAAGTCATCATGCGAACCAAAAAGTGGAAGCATTGATCAAATTGAGGTGATATGTTGCCGATGCGATGAAACAAGGAACTTCCTTTAACTTCTGGTACAGGCCTAGTTTATAATACCTATAAATATGATAGAGGAATTTACTCAAGGAGTAGCTATCTGTCATCCCACGCTAGAAAAACCACCTATTATTTAATAGAATCCCCTTGTTACTAAAGGATTCACAAGGAGCACCTGAAAGAAATAGCTTCCTTTTACTTCCCATATATCCATCTTAGCTTATAACCTTAGAGGGTTAAACAATTCTAAAAAATAACACGTCATACATAATTGTCTATTTTATAAAGACTAAAATAAAGTCAGCTAAGCCTAAAGATGGCCTTAAATAAGAATTAGAGCCTGGTTAGTAACAATGAGGCTTATTATAATGGTAGGATTCTTGTTGCTTTGGTTCTAACCAAGATAATCTCAACCAATATTTGATTTTCAACTAAATTCTTTACTATCAGCTTACCCTCCTTCACTCAAACTCTAGAATCAATATAAACCTTATTTATATAGCTAACATGGGCTCTCAAAGGAAGAAATTTTAGTTAGATATTATTAATCTTTGGCATGTTTCTACTATCCCATGGATAATTTTTGGTGATTTTAATTACCCTACTTGGTCAAGAGGTTGATGGATAGGTTACAAAATTGAGCGCATATAATGAAGATTTGAGAGAATTTATTCATTAAGCTAGGCCTCTTCAATCTCAAATTTGCAGGTCAATTCTCCACTTAGTCCTAAAACCAATAAAATAATTGGCTCTTAAGAAAAAAAAATTGGTTAGAGGTTTACTTAATGGATGTTAGCTCTCCTCCTTTCCTAATAGCTAGATAATTTTCAATTTGTGATTATGTTAAAACCATTTCCCTGTTAGATTAATCTTTCTAATAACTTCCCTAATAGGAATGCTCCTTTCGAGTTTAATAATGATCTCTTAAAATTGTGAGGTTTCAAAAAAGTAGTAAGGAAAGGCATTGTAGAGTTTATATGCATGAAAAAATTAAAGGCAATAAAAGAAGAGTTAAAGGCATTGAATAAGAGGAAGCTTAGCAATAATATAAACTTTAAGTTGGAGGCTTATAACCTCTTTATTGACTTACAGGAGCAACAATATCATAATCCTAGAAATAAACCTTTGACTAGGAAAGAGAAGGAGGCTTTACTCAATTACCCTAGACTCCTTAATATCCACATATCACTTTCTAAGAAAAAAAATCCTTAAACCTTTAGTTGAGAGAGGGAGAAACAAACTCTAAGTTCTTTTACAACTCCATCCTTACTAGGAGGAACATAAACAAAATAGTTATTCTCAAGAACAATGAAGGAGAAATGATTACTAAAAATTACAAGTTGAAGGAGACATAAGTGGAGCACTTCAGATACTTATTAGGCTCATCAAACTAAGTCAATGCTCTCATTAAGTACTAAAAAGCTTATTCCCTTCTCTGAAGCTCAAGTAATGTAACTTATAGAACTAATCTCAGGTTGGAAATTAGAAACACTTGCTTCATCATGAATCTATATAAAGCTCTATGCCTAGATGGTTTCAATATTTTGCTCTTGTAAAAAATCTAGAGCATTTTGGGACAACCTTATAGGAGTTATTTTGCTTTTTTTTCAAAGGGGAAATTGTTATAAAAGCTGAATAAGATATGCATGCCTTATCCCTAAAATCTCTTAATGCTTTTTAAAAAAAGTAAGTTTAAGCCTATTTCTTGTTATGATATAGCCTATAAAATCATCTCAAATATTATTATAAATTGAAGCTCATTTTGAAGGACAACATAAACCCTTAGCAGACTGCTTTCATATCGCGAAGGTGTATTGGCAACAATATCGTAATAGTCTAATACTTATTCAAAAAGTATCATGAGAGAAAAAGAATTAGGAGCTATGTAATGAAGATTGATGTACATAAGGTATTTAACACAACTTATTGGGAATTTATTCTTAAAATTCTCAAAGTATGGGGATTCCCTGACATTTTCATTTAATGAATCAAATAATGCATTTCAACTCTAACTTGTGTTATTCTTATAAATGGGGAGATTATTAAACCATTTAATGGAGCCAAAGGTCTTAGACAAAGAGACCCTTTCTCCTTTACTTCTACACCATATGCATAAAGGTTTTAACAAGTCCCATCGCAGCTAATATAAACAAGTGCTCTTAGTTGCAGTTCTATAGCAAATATGATAAACTTAGAATTTCTAGCTTATCTTTTATAGATCATATGCTTTTGTTTTGTGTTGCTACTCTAAGATCAGTTAAGTTATTTGTTGACTCTATATTAGAATTCAAGATCATCTCAGGTCTCTCAATTAATCTTAGCAAGAGATGCTTCTATCTCTTAATAGGTTTTTTGTCATTGACTAAATATCTTTTATTACAGGCTCTAAGCATGATTAGATCCCTTTTAAATATCTAAGAATCCCCATGTTTACAAAAGTATTGAGTTATGTGGACTGTTAAGCACTTCTCGATCTTATTCATAAAAGATTATCTAATTGGAAAATTAAATTTCTAAGTTATAAAATGAGAATTCAATTCATCATTTCCATTTTTAATAACTTGCACATTTATTGGTTTTCACACCTCCATTAGCTGACCAAAACCATAAAAAAATTTTGCGTAGTTTCTTTATGAAATAATAAGGAAGATAAAATCTTCCAGGTCTAAGGTAAAATGATTTAACATTTGCTTTATTAAACTAGATGGAGGTTAAGTAGACCTATTAAGGTTATTAACAACGTACTTCACTAAAAGGCTCTAAGAATTGCTTGCTGAAAAAGAATCCATTTGGGTTAAATTGATTCATTCAAACTTCCTTAAAGATCAATACATTTAGAAGGCTAAGCACAACACTTCTTAAACTTTAAAACAAATTGTTAGTTTGAGGGACCGGGTAAAAGGAAGCATCAAAACCAAAATTGGGAATGCTCAACCACTTATGATTCTCGTATGAAAATTAGCATGCCCTAGGCCATTTATACCTTGCAGATAATCTATACAATATGAGGAGTAACTTCAGCAATAAGGCTTGAGTTAGAATCATCTTTGACAAGAATGATAGGGAATGGCAAAATTAAATAAGAGAGGATTCTATTTAGTGATAAACAATATGACAAATTACTTACTTAACCAAAAAGCTTATGACTCTTAATGTTGGACCAAATAAAGCTTGAAACAATTTATTAAAAGCTCCTATTTGATATTTTAAGCCCCCTTTACATTTAATTTCATGGAGTTAGCTGATATGGAGCATTGATAATATCTTCAATACCTTATTTATAGCATAACTGGTTATAAGGAGAAGATTGAACACTAAAGATAAACTAAAAAAATGACCATCAGCCTTTATTTTTTGCTTTGTGCGACAAGACATTGAATCTTTTGGTCGTGCAGTCTTTAATTGTTATTATAGATATGCAATCTAGTATCACATGCAACACTTGTGTAACCTTCAATGATCTGCCAATTAATGGGACAATATAATTGAGTGGCTTGGTAATATCCAAGGCCTTACTAAACTAGACTACTTGATGATTAGTTCAATGTTTACATACATCATTTACCCTATTTAACAAGAAAGAAACAGTAGAATTTTCAGTAGCAGGCAACTAGATAACTAGTTATTGTATTTTAAAATCACTAACTGGATTAAGAAAAACTTGATAGCAAGTGGAGTGGCAAAAGTAGTGGCAAAAGTAGTTTGCAGTCCTTATATAAATAAGTAGAGCTTAAGTTGAACTAAACTTCGTATAAATAATAAGCAAAGCCTACCAAACTTGTCTTATTATCAACTAAAGTAGGAAGAATAAGTAGAAGCTAGTTGTGAATTTATCCACTAACAGGATTAAGAAAAACTTGATAGTAAGAGGAGTGGAAAAAGTAGTTAGCAATCCTTATATCAATAATAAGAGCTTAGGTTGAACTAAACTTTGTATAAGTAATAAGCAAAGCCTACCAAACTTGCCTTATTATCAACTAAAGTGGGAAGTATAAGTAGAAGCTAGTTGTGAATTTATCCATATTATTTTTTAGCTTTTTAGTATGCTAAATGACGTGTAACTCTATGGGTATAATCTCTTTAAGTTGGATATGTAACTTTTTTTTATTATCCTTTCTTTAATCTATAACGCCCATATACCCCTTAAGAGGATATATAGATACCACACAAAACATACCTAACATATACCAAGATACTCTAGAAGTTCCTTGAAAATAAAGCAACATAATTCACATTCATAATTTGTTGAGTTAAAAAATAGAACACATCATACATCATATACTTATCAAAATACATGCCATAAATTTTAAATTCATCATGTATTAAGGTTATTACAAACCATATACACAAAAATACAAAATGTCTTATCATTTTGAATACAATTCAAAAACAAGCTGAACATTTTCCAAAATAAAACATATCCTTCTTTGCCACTACGGTTGTCTTTTTCCTAGTCTCAAATCTTCTTATCAAAACCTATACAAAGGTAAAACCACTGTGCTAAACATATAGCTTAGTGGGGATTAACTAAACAAGATACATATTGGTGACTACTTCTAATAGTCGTCTAACATTCATATTCACTAAATCATCTCATATTACAAGAAATCTTTAATTGTTCAAATCAGAGAGTAATCAGATTATTTATTGAGCAGAACATATCACAAATGCATCAGAATAGAATATAATTCATCTGAACATAATATTCTTGCATCAAAACAAAACATGTAAGCATCAAAATATAACATTATTACTTCATAATAGAACTTAAAAGTCTTAGAATAGAATATAATTATGTTCGAACAAAACAGACTTGCATCATATTAGACATCTTTGTACCAAAATAGAACTTAGCTTGCATAAGAACTGATCATATATCAAAACACAAAATAGATTAACCTGTTAGTCCTTTTCTTAGAAGTGGGTAATGGGACCAAAATAGAAGATATCTATGATTGGTATCTCAGAAATAAAAGAGACTTAAATCTCTGAATTAGAAGACATTGAAGTGTCTAAGATCAAAAGACACTGGAGTGCCAAGTACAAAAGACACAGATGTGTCTAGTTTAGTAGACATCGAAGTGTCTAGATATAGAAGCAGCTACAGACCCTTCTAGGCATGCCTATTTACCCACGACTAGGACTTGGCAGATTTAAAACAAACCATATTGAACTTCAGAATTACATGTAAAAGATGTAGTGCATATCATATGTCTTTACTCCATTTTGTTCAAATTAAACATATTTATTCACATTTAATTAAACTTAACATGCCTTATATACATATGCATTTGCAATAATGCACTAATGAATACAATAAGTAACTACACTTTACATGTATCCACACAAGTTCCCAATTCACAAACATTTACAACTAAGACATTACTCTTATTCTTTAAATCACATTAGCATTCATAAGTAAACTTCATTCCTTTAACAACTCATAAGTTTCAAAATTGGACACTTTGATATCAAATAACACCTTCCTTAAGTTATTACCTCAATTAATAATACAAACCTTATTCAATCTTTAATCAATAAATCTAACATCAAACTAGGTTCATTTCTAACCTTAATTAAGTTCAAATACACCATTATAAAATGTCTTAACCTTATGTGGTTTAACAATTACGCAAAATAGAAAATTTTAAGTCAAAATCTTACCTATGATAGTGGGGTACCTTCCCATGATCGTGACAGAAGCTAATGCATTTGGCCACGATCATGATTAGCATCTGGCCAGGATTATGGACTACCCAAATTCCTGTGATTTTCCAGGTTTAATCTCCTTCATTCGAAATTCCAAACACCTTCATAACTATCCAATTGTCATACCTTAATTATACCTTAACTATGCTTAAGTACTTCATTAAATTCGCATCCAATTCCAATTCAAATCATCCATTTGGCAACTCACAAATCATTGTCTTTCATGTATCAAAATCCAAAACAAAATTTCTCCTACAAAACTTATTTTTTTCAGCACTCATTTATCATCATCATAACACATGTTCTGTGCCAATTCAATCATCATAGAACTTGTATTAATACATGCTATCAAGTTTAGAATCCCCTTACTTATTTAACTTCAAATTTCAACTCCAAAGAACCAATTAATCTAGCCCTTCCAAGCAACCAGCACACATCTAAGATGAAGGTGTAAATCTTAGTGCCAAGAAGACAACATAGAAGATAACAAGATCTAACTTCCTTGATGCATTGTCTAGCAAGAATTCCAAGTGACGATGATCCAAATTGAAGCAAAAATCTAGAAGTTGTGAGTGAATGAGGGGTTTCAATGGTGAGAGATGAAGATGATGAAGAATGAGCAAAACATAAACTACTCTAACAGAAACTTGACCCATCCAATGCTAGGTGTCACTAAATTGTAACAACATATGTCACTATGCATGTTCTTCATTTGTCCCATATATGAGTTGCCAAATTTCACCAATATGTTAGGCCATTTTTCACTCACTTATTGCTACCACTTGTCAATTTATTAACTATGCCATTTGTCACTTAATTTTTCATGCCAAATGTCACTAATTTATAGGCTTAGTCATCCAAAATTTCATGTACCAACTTGTTTTGAAACTTGAAAATTTTCCTATTCCAAATGTACATTTTAGTACTTCAATTTTCTAATGGTATCAATTAATACCAAGTTACTAATTGTGGTCCATCAAACCAAAATTCAAGACTTATGCAATACACAACCATATCGCAATTTTAACACTTATCACATATGCTTTCACAAAAATGTAACATTTCAACTAGGATATAATTTGGGGCCTCACATAATCTATCCATGTAAAAAAAACTATATAGCTTTGAACTCCTTTCAAGAATAAAATTATTTTAATTTACAAGAAAACACTTAATGAATTATTTTAAGTCTTGAAAAAAACTTTTGATTATCATCCAATTCATGTCTCTAATGTAGTCTCAATTATAAATTGAGTGTTTAGGATAGTAATAAAAAGTAAAATATTAAAAGATAATAAATTATACATAAGTTATTAATAATTATATCCAATTATAAAAGGAATAATCATATCAAAATCTAAGTCATATAGCAAAAACAAATACATATTGTTACGAAATGTAAAGAACTTTAAAAATAATTATAAGAGATAAAAAGAAATTTGAATATAAGAATATTCTCATAGTTCTAGCATGATATATTTATGAAAATTGGAAATTTATATCCAAAATTAGTTATACAATAAAAACTTAGAATAAACATTGTTACTTATGTAAGATAATTACAAATTTAAGTTACTTTTTATAAGAATAATAGATGATTATATAAAGAGATTATAAGTATAAAAAAATTTTAGGTCTTTATTTGTAAATGCAAAGTTAAGATTATATAAAGGATTAATGTATTTTTAACTATTTTCATAATTTTATAATTTTATTAAAAAGATATATATTAGATATTATGGCGATAAATGTAAAATTTTAAGATTACACATGGTACAAGGTTATCCAAATATAGATTTGATATAAGAATATACTATAAAATAATGATACCATAATTTGAAATGTTATATTCCAAGATGAGAAGGGATATAATATTTTATTCTAATAAAATGCTAATAAACAGAATGTGGATTTTTCTAAAAAAATTACTATAAACATGGCACTTAAAAATTGAAAAGTTTCTTAAAATTTTAGAAATTAGGAAACTAATAAGATCTATTTGGTGAAAATTAAGTTTATAAATTTAAGCACATATAGAATAAAAGTTGGAGGAATAAAAAATATTTTTAACAAAAATAATAAATTTAAAATACAATGTAACCTTACTAGAAGAGATACGCTCAAGAATCTAATAGGAAGAGAGAAATTAAAGGCGATTAGTATTAATGATAAATTGAGAGAGACAAGGCTTAGATGGTTCAAACACATTAAAAGGAGACATCCTGAAGCTCTAGTGAGAAGATCGAGAAAATAATACTTAGACTGTAAGAGAAAAAAGGAAGACCTAGAAAGAATCGGAGGGAAATGATAAATAATGAAATGGCTAGGTTGGATCTTATTGAGAACTTCACTCATAATAGGAAAATTTGACATACTAAGATACGGGTAAAGGATCTCTCTTAAAAAGGGCATTCGCATTCTTGTAGGTTCTATTAAACCTAATCCTTTGCATTTACTACATAGTACTTGCCTCCTAATTAGTTTAGCTTAGTTAGTTTCTTACATAGTGTAATTAATGTACTAATAGGCCTAGTTAAAGTTACTCGTGTATGTGTTTTTTTGTATGTTTATGGTATTTTTATTTTATTTTTATCTTACCATTTATTGTTAATCGTTGACATGTTCTGTATGAATCACTATTTTGTATTGCCTTACCTTTTTATTTTAGTTTATTGTTATTTTTATTGTTTCTCTTTATTATTTATTATTTATTTCTATTTCTATTTCTTATTTTTATTTTTTGCACTTTTGTATTTAATTATTTTTACTATTTATCATCTTTTTATGTTTATTTGATTTAACTATTTACTTGTTTTATTTTTTTATACGTATGTACATCCATTTATATTTTTGTAGTATCATCATGTATTGCATGTGAGTCTATTAGAAATAACATTTCTACTAAGTAGAGATAAAGCTACGTATTATCAAATCTCCTCAGACTCCATGTCTTAGTAGGACTTCAACTGGGTGTTGATGATGATGAATAAATTTAAAATAAAAATTAAATAAAAATATCTCTAATCTAAAAATGTTTTCTTAATTAGAGTAATATAGAGAGATAATTGTAATAAATTTTTTTTGAATGAAAATTTAAAGCAGAAAGTTACCTCTTCTTTTGATTGAAAAAGTAAGAAATAGTTTAAAAACATAAATTAGTCTAACGAATCTATACGATGAGTCATTTATTCATAATTAATAGTAGAGATAAATTGTAGAACTTTAATTATATTATGAACTAAAATTTCAAAAAAATAAAAGAGAAAGCTAATTTAGTATACAAGAATTAGACCAACTCAGGAACATCATAAAAAATGACAATTAAGAAGAAAATTTCTCATCCTAGAAATGTTAGAAAGAAAAGTAGTAGAAAATCTATAAATTTATTATGTTTATAATATCTTAGACTAATTTTTACTAATTATAAAAAATGATAGTATAAACAATTGTAATTATGTTGAGATTAACAACTAAATATTTTCTAAAATGACATAGATACTAAAATCAAAGAACAAAAATTTAAAACAATGACAAAAATGAAATAAATGAATGATTCATAAAATTAAGTGTTCTTTTGTTTCTTTTCATATTCTTAAATTTGATTTATTTTTTGTAAATTCATAATACTTTATCTTATGCGTTTTTTTCAAAATTCTATAAAAAGAAAATTACTCAAAAAAGTTCCAATTTTATTTTACCATTACAATAATTATTTGGTATATTACTAGAAGGAACTAGTGGGAGAATAGTAAATAAATGAATTTGCAGGAGCTAAGGTATAAGAAATGAAAGTAAATATTATAGGTATAATATATATGCTAAAAATGTGATGAGAGATTACAAAAGATCTATGATAATATCACTAAATTTATGGAGAATATTCTAGTGAATATTTATGGATTTATCACTTCCCTCAAACTCATGCGTGAATTATGAGCTCGTCTCGAAGCAAATAAAACGTTATGGAAGTAAGAGCCTTTGTTATAATGTCAAATACATGTTCCTTTGTTTATATAAATTGAATATGTATATGGGTAAGCAAAGGTATTGAAGAAATCTAACCATGCTACAATATTTAGTTGGGTCTGAAAGAGGAAGTCCGTGGTTTTTAGGTAGAGGTGGGATAGGTGTCATGAGTGTAAGGACATTTTTTGAATGGTCTAGGTGAGTATAGATGAGGAGTCTGTAGTGTATTGGTTTGGGTGAGTAAGAGGCTGGCATGTATTCTTGTAGCATCAGTTATAAGGAAGTAATGAAGAGGGACAAGATCTTTAATAAAGAAGGTGTCATTGAGATCACTATTAAAAGATGAGATAAATAGTTGTGAAGAACCTGACTAAGATGTTATCCATATAAACTAAAAAGAATATGGTATTAGTGCAGGTTTGGTGGACAAAGAGAGACGAATAAGATTTTAAAGGCCTTTTTAAAGACAACGTACATATTAAAGATGATGAGGATCTACAAAACTAGGGGATGAATCACATAAATAGGTTCTTGAATATTACCATATAGAAAGGCATTATCAACATCAAGCTGTAGAATAAGCCAAGTTTATGTAAATGATTGTAGATTTGAAAACTTGGTAAAGGTGTCAGTATAGTTGATACTAGGTCATTAACGATTGCTTTTGGCAACTAGTCATATTTTATAGTCATCCAAGGAGATATCGTATTGCATTTGGTTTGAAAAATCCATTTTAAACCAAATGCGTTGACATTAGGTGGAGGTGGAACAAGGTTCCAAATGTTGTTATTATTGAAAGCTTTTAACTTATTAAACATCATATGGCACTAATGAGAAAACTTCTTTGCTTAGGTATATGATGTCAGATTAAGGTCATTTAAAGAGAAAGTTGAGGTATGGAAGGTAACATAGTCAGGTAGAATTCATAGACTATGTGTGTGACCTCATGTTCAAGTTACCATATGATATGATTACGATGAGATTGGTATGGGTAGATGAGGTGGTAGGAGTGAAGATTGATGTAGGGATTGAAGAGGAGTACTATATGTAACATCCCATTACCTGCGGGGAGGCTAGAATAGTAAATCTGAGTGATTAATGAGAGATTAGAAATGCATTTTTCATGCTCATGCATAAAATGTCATACACATACATATAAATAGTAAAATTTTGCACATGAAAATAATTGTACATGCATCCATGGATAATTCCGGGTATAATTGGATTGAGTTGTGTTATTTTCAAGAATTTTAAAATTTATTCTTATTGGAAATTTTATTGATTAGTGGAATTGTAGTAATTGTGAATTTTGGCAAATTTAGGAATAATTTTTAGAAATTATAGATTATTATGGAAAATAGGAAAAGGAATGAAAAGGGTATTGGAGATAATTGGACTGTAAAGATGAGAATTGAAGGAATTAGTTCAAAAGGGACATAGTTAGAGTTTATACATTATGAAAGTGACAAGTGTCACTAACTTAGTAAGTTGCCTTTATAATTTTTTTTTCTTCTGAGAGTGAGTTATAATCTCTCAGAGTTAAAAGACTGCGTGATTTGAAAGATGTACTTCAAACAATTTTCGTAAGTTTCCTTCTTTGTAGTCACCTTCTTCAACTTTTCTCCCAATACACAGAGTTTTTCATCAAATACCTCCCGAGAGATTACTTTACTTTTCCTTATCCCACACCACTTCCCCACAGCTAATTGTTTCTTCTGCCCTAAGAAAAACTAGAAGCTAATCATTTTACATAGTTGAATACGTGAAATTACATGGAGTTTAAGGCTTGAAGATAATTGAAGATTTTGGAGTTTTCAACAAGTAAGTAGTGAATAAATCCTTTAAAGTTGGGGATATATGAAATAAGTTTGATGAATTACTTTCAGCTACATAATTATGGCATTTATGTGTATATATTCATGAACACAATGTTAATGGGATGGAAAATATAGATATATTGTTATTTAGTATTTGATGGATTATTAATGATCAGGTGATGTAGAAATGATTTTTGGAGCTAGCTAAAGAAATAAAATGGTATATGAGGTTAGAGTAGAAGATTATATATAAAAAGGGGGTATGCTCTGTTTCTTCACTGAGCATATATAAATATATGTATGTATGTATATACATGAGTAGATGAAAGCTTTAGAGATGATCAAGAAAATGATTTGTGAGTTGAAGAGTAGTTGTAAAATGATGGTTTGAGATGGGAATGAATTTATAAATAAAAATTGGAAAGAAGATAGACAATATGGACAATAGTTGAAAATGCAGAGAATGATGGTAGTACATGAAGAGGATAAACCATCGACTTTTGGCTTTTAGATGGTTCTTAACTAAAGCTGCATATTTAGGAGTAGTATGAATTTATGGTGAATGAGTTGAATGAAATGGAGTGAAAGACTAGAAATAAAAATTTGAAGTGTTGGATTTTAGAAAATGGAAGTTTGGAAATTTTGGATATCGGAGTCAAAAGTTAAGGTCTTTATAAGTGGAGATGCTCAGGAGTATTGAACGTATCATCTGGTGAGGATGGATCGTCTTGTGAAGACGCCTTGTCTGGTGAAGACGTTTCATCTTGTAAAGACACTTCATCTTATGAAGACATTTTGGCTGGTGAGGACGGATCGTCTTACGAAGATGCTTCGTCTTGTGAGGACACTTTGTCTGATGACATCATATCGTTTGGTGATAACGTCATATCGCCTGCTGCACTATTCATCTGATCCTATCATCTAGTCCCATTTTTGACCCTCTAGATGATAGAATTTGCCTTTGAGGTCTTCATTTGTAATATAGAAGTTCTCTTTGAAACCATTCAAAGAAGAACTTAATCCAAAATCTCTAGTGAAAGTTACGCCAATTGTTCCGAGATAGGTACAAACATGATTGAGGACATGACCATGGTTGATTCTTTTAGCCATAACTTCACAGCCCGACCTCCAAATGAACTGATTCTTGGACCAATAGATTCCTAAAACATTTTTCTATCTCTACAAAAAAAGTGGTAGCATTATGAATTGAATTGAAAAAGGTTGATCAAATGAAATTGTGGAATCTGTTGGAACAGCGAAATAGGATTATCTTACTAAACACATTTCAGTATTTTGATTATATTTGGATCTGTAGGATTCCAAATGAGATGATTTTTTATTTTGAGTAAACTAGAGAAAATAGGGCTACAAATCATATAAGAAAATTTTGAATTGTGATTCTGTCTCTAAGATGTTCAATTTTTGGTTGGAAGTTGTATATAATCTACTGTTTTGGATGAGAGTAGTTCGAAAATGTTTGAGGCATATCTTCTAAATTACTAAACCAAATTGAGTGATTTTGGTGCCAATAAAAATATAAGACATAGAGGAACATGTTTCTAGAAGAGAGAGTGACCAAATTACATCAGTTTCACCTTCTGATTGAACATGAACAGTAGATCTAAAAGTGTGCTTAAAAAAAGTCTGAAGTGATTCAATGAGAAATGAATTGTGAGTTTAATGGTGTTAGTGAGGCATAAACCTAAGTATAAATTATAATTAGATGGGTTTTGATATGAGAATGA
>JANZLD010000006.1:23318450-23339360 GCA_026413575.1 Erythroxylum carthagenense | reverse complement strand
CAGACGTCGGAACCTTCTATCACCCGATCTCCATCTTGATACCTGGAGGTGGGGATGAAAGGGGGGTGGGGGGTGGGGGGTGAGCTTATAGCTCATGGGTAACAGGTTTATAACAAAGAACAAGCAAAACAGTTGAAAAGTTCGTTTGTCGAATAAAAGTCATAATGAGTTTATAAAACACTTGTTCCCAAATCTTAGTCAAATTCGAATTTTGAGTTCAAAACTCATAGTTGAAAATGCCATCACATCAACACAACATATGCTTTTAAACTTCAATGCAAAACACTCAATTTATGCAACATACTTAGCAATTCAAAGATGCAATGCACAAACAAATGGCTCGAGAGTTCCGTAGAACAAAACGGATAAACCGAAGTTTAAATCATGAACAATCGAGTGCGATTTCTCAGGATCTCGTGGCCTCAAGCGGGTAGCCGGGAGAAGGCTATTCGTCGAGGTGCACGTGACTAACGATTCGTTCCTCTCTCGCCCAAACAAAGCATATACTCATTCATTTCATGTTCATATCGATTCATGCTTTTCTTAGTCTTTTCTTTCTTTTTCGAAAATACATAATGCCATGAATTTCATAAGACATGACATAAATGTTTCAATGATATGACATAAATGTTTCAATGCATTCTCATCTTTATTTTGCAAATCATTCACAAGAAACAAAAACAATATTTATGAAGTAGTTGAAATCATTCTTGATTTGGGAGAAAACTTTAGTGGCTCATTACTAAATTATAAACATGAAACCCACCTGAAATTCCTTGCTTGGATACATGCTCAAAAGATGCCTCTCTTTGATCCTCTTGCCTTCCTCGATTTCCTTTATCAAAATGCAAAAATCCTATTCAATAGGAATACAATTTCTAAAGACTTGTTTCAGAAATCCGAAAGTGATACTCCAAACATAAAGGGACCATTCTTATGTTGAGACTAAAATCTATACTCAACTTCTCTCCAAAATTTAAGACTCTTAGAGACTGAATTTCAATTTCATTTCTCCACAAAACATGTAGCTCTATGCCTCTAGTTCACAACGAATCAAACGACACATCATTTGGACATCTATACCAAAAGTTATACCCAAAACACCAAAATGCAACTGTTCTGGAAGGCTGGAGCTCGCCGCGACGAAGGCCACGCTCGCCGCGGCGAAAGCTACGCTCGTCGAGAAGAAGGCCATGCTCGTCGCGACGAACGGCCCGTGCACGTCGCGGCGAACATATCCTCGCACGTCGCAGTGAACATATCCTCACACGTCGCGGCGAGCATTAATCCACACGTCAAGACGTACGGGCCTGGAGAACACCTCCGAACTCGATTTCTTCCAGATCTCAACCACAAATCCTTCCCATCTTCCACAAACAACTCATCTAAACTCTACATTATCATTCCTACTTCATTTTAATCTCATTCCAACCCAAAAATTGTTCACAAACATAACAAAATCACTAACCCTGAGGTACCCTCTACTGAAAACTCATTTCACTCCATTTTTCACTTTAATCAAACCCTAAACACAATGCATTCAACAAATCAAGAAGGGATGATGCTTCTACTTACTTGTTTTGGCTTCAAATCTTCAAGAATCGACGAACCCTAGCTTCCCTCTTCTCTCTTCTTCCTCCTCCGCGACTTCCTCTTCTTTCTTCTTCTCCTTTCTTATTTTTCTCTTTTATTTCATACTCTTAATAAGTAGAAAAAGTCCAATTTGCCCTCCAATTTAAGTCTTGCAACTCTAAGACTTAAGTATTATGCCCAACTTGCCCTTATATGCTCTTATAACTCTAATACTTCAATTTATAAATTCAAAATCTTCGGAACTGAATTAAATCTCGATTCCTCCAAATAATTTGCAGTCCCAAGTCTCTAACTTATTTAAAAACAAGAATCAACTTGGTTGGGTCTCTACCGATCAAGATATCATCAGACATACTGAACCATGCTCGGAAAACATCTAACTCACTTCGATTCAATCAATCTCTAAACAACCACAATTTCCCATCATGATGTAAGTCGTTGCCTTAGGAATCCAACGCTTCAAAAATAAGATAAATCGGATGTCGGTCGGAAAATTATAAACAAAAGACTAAAAGAGGGCTGGTCACCCTAGCAGTAACAAAAGTTCTGACATTTCTATCTGTACATGCCAAGGTCCAAAATGGCATACTTTATAGCAATGAAAAGATCAGAAAATAAGTGAAAAGTTCACGAAGAACTCAAAAGCAATAGAAACCTCTAGTTAGGTCTATATACATCCAAACTTCTGCCTAGGAATGTCTCATCCTATTTTCATCCAAACTTATAAAATGTCACATCTCCCAAATTTCATAACCAAAGATATCATATTATACATCATTGACAAGCTAGGATCATCTTCTATATCTTTCATGTAAATCACTGAACTTAATTCAAAACTTATCTGTCCATAATTTGCCTCAAATCACATCAGTAGAATCCTACACTTAAGAACATTTACAAAAGCAAAGTCAAATAACCTTAACTTTGACTGATCATAACTTTCACTCCCGATGTCGAAAAATACCAAACTTTATGGCTACAAAGAGCTCTTAACAAAAGCTACAATTTTCATGGAGATCATTTTCTTAGAATCTGCCTAAATTAAAAAGTCAACTCTCTATGACCAAAAGTCAAACTTCCTCAATTCTTCAAATTCTCGCTCTTTCACTATTTGTTTCATATTATTCAACTCCATTTCAATCAACTCATTCACTTTAACTTTCCCTAACAAATTTCATAATACAACACCAAATTTACTCAAACCTCACATCAATTTCATTAAACTCCAGAACACCCATTTCATAAATTAACCTCAAAATATCATCTTAATTTGTTCCAACTAGCATTGTTCACATCAAACTTTAAACATAATCATTCAAATTCATGAATTTTCTCTTCCTTTACACACTACTAAGTCACCTCAATTTTCTCATTTAATGTCAAATTAAAATTCACAAATCTGAGAAAATTCAGGGTCCAACACTCTCCTCCTCCCAAAATTTCCTCTCCTCCTCCAAAGAAGAGAGTTGAGCCCCGAAAACATCTTTCTCTTCCTTAGCCTTCGAGAGCTCAGCCTTTAAAGTCTTTACCTGCTCAAGAAGGTCGTGGACCTCCTGGTCCAGCACTTCAACAGTCCCGTCGAGTTGCTTGATACGTCGATGCATCGAGAAGGCGAATGCCAGCTCCCTCGCACAATTACGGACCATACAGGTCGACAGCTCCTGATGGCTCAACGAGTCTATACATTCCTCATCAACAGGGGGAACGACCCTCTCAGCAATGTGAAGAGCCACATCGAAGCTCCCGAGCGATACAGTCTTATCCAAACTAATCGCTAGCTCCCATTTATCGGCGCTCATCGCTCGTTTCTTCCCCTTGCCCTTATCTGACCGGGCGGTACACTCTCCCACCTTCGCTTTCCCGTTCTCTTTCTCCTTGCCCCGGTCTGAAAGGCAAGGTGATCAGTCGGCAACCTGAACGGTCTTTTTTCTCTTAAGAGGCGGTTCAACCTCTTCCTCCTCTTCAATAATCACTAAGCCTTCACCAGGCGTAGCAGCCAGGGCAATTGCTGCAGACGGCTCGGAAACAGTAGGGGAACACTTTCCTGCTCAGAAGCAGTAGACCAAGCGACATCTGAACTGACCTCCCCTCTCTTCTCCTGCTCTTTTGCCTTCGAAGGCCGGGCAGCTTTGCGTTGGCCTCTGGTAGGCTTAGGGGGCCCGCCGAAATCATCAAGCCTTACCATGGCTGCACAGCAATAAAACAGGTTAGAAGTCAAAATTGATACTTACAAATATGGTAAATAGTTCAACCACGAAGAGTCAACCAGAGGGGGCAATTTCTTCTCCTAGCTCGCTAATTCGGGGTGGGGGATCAATCAGGAATGAATCGGCTGAGGCCCCCTCGTGATATCCCAGAGTGAGACGCTCGAAGTCATATCGACCGAGCCCCTTGATGCGGCCAACTACCTCCCACTCCTCTCTCGTGAGGGACAAGCTCGATGCATCGTTCCATCGCTCGGCTAGAGGATACCTCCACGGTTGGGACTTAAAAGAAGAGCCCGGAGGTTTCACAAGAAAGTACTTCGTTCACCAAGTGGAGACCTTCGAAGCCATCCCGGTTGGACGATATCGAGCATCCCTATACTGAAGATGGGGGATCCCAGCCCCAGCGCCCGAACTCTGTTTCATTCTCAAAAAGTGACGAAGGATGCCGATCGAAGGTGGACAACCGAACTGATGGCACAGCAAGGCCAAACCATTAATAAATCTCCACCCATTTGGAGGAATCTGACTCGACCTCAACTGGTAGGAAGCGCACACCTCGTCGATGATCGGGCCATACGGAAGCTTCATGCCACCGACTGAGAAAAAACTGTCAGAAATGGCAAAATATCCTCCCAAATTGTTGTGGATCCGTTCGTTATTGAAGGCCAGCCGAGGTTCCCAGGACAAAGGGATATTGTTCCTAATAATTGACCGGTTCAAC
The DNA here is from genome assembly GCA_026413575.1 of Erythroxylum carthagenense. NCBI lineage: Eukaryota > Viridiplantae > Streptophyta > Magnoliopsida > Malpighiales > Erythroxylaceae > Erythroxylum > Erythroxylum carthagenense. The sequence continues at coordinate 23,334,839 of JANZLD010000006.1, read as the reverse complement.
TCCCCTACGGTCATTGTTGATTCGTCCCTCGGCGGCTTCTCGACGACAAACCCATCCTTCTGTTCACTCGTTGTGACTCCCTCACCACCTCTTACACCCAGCATCGCCACTACTTCCACCGTTACTTCAAGAGACCCAACTGGTGGGGAGGCCCTCTCGCCGGTCTCATCCCTAGGGCTAACCTCACGTTTAGAACTGGTCGACGACATGTTTATAAAGAGGAAATTTAGAGGAAGAAGTGAGGAAAAAGGACATACCTAGTTGGTGATTGAAGTTGGGAATTTGAACGGTGGTTGAAAGAGAAACTCCAGAGACTGTAGGCAAGAACGAGAAGAAAACCTGCGATCCGCTGATACTGGGTATTTATAGAAGGTCGGCTAAACGGACGTTCCAACCAATGCTTGACACATGGAGAAAATCCACAAGGATCTCAGACACGTGGTAGAATCTGAGCCAAGGTAAATTAGGGTTGTTAGATGCCCGAAACGGTGCTGCAGTTGAATCGAAGCGTCTGATCTCTGACAGTTGTACGGCGCAACAGTCGAAAGGATGAATGTGATAGCAGTGTGGCGGTTACAAAAGCTTTGCATTTAAAATTTTGAAAACCCGCCAATGCACGCATGCTAAAATTAATGATTAAGTTTGATGTTTTGATGCGGTGTCTACATTCGATCGGTCGACCTGTTACCTACGATCGACCGATTAGCTACATCTCCATCCTTGATCGGTCGGTCTCACCCTGAGTTGCTATGAATCGCGCGTCGATGTCTGACCGATTGGGCCTATCACGAGTTGTCCCCATAGAAGAGCCGCACGATCTTTATGTACTCCGTCGACCCTTCTCCTTGGTCAGGCTCGAGGAGTTGGGGGTTATGGTCGGGTCGGCTGTGCTAGGCCCAAGCCCAGGCCCGAATATAGATGACCCAATTGCAAATGGAAACCTCCCATGCACAAGTAGAGATCTACGTAAAGACTTAAACCTAGCATCTATTTCATATATAAGGTATTGCACTAACACGAAAGAGGTACGAGACTCAGAAACCCTAGTTCTTTTGATTCACTAGCCTAAAAACTCTCCAAAAAGACTAACTTGAGCGTCGGAGGGGCTATTGGGAAATAACTCCCGACGTGCCTTCGTTGTTTTGCAGGAACCTTCGAGCCAGAATCGATCAACCTCATGGATCCAATCGGTAATTCACAGCCTCATCAGAATCCGGCAGAACCAAATACTATATAAGAGATTAAAATAAATTTATTTTATTAAATAATTCATTTTTAAGCTTTATTTAATAAATAATTATTAGGACTGATAAAAATATAATTAAGCTGATATTAACAATAAAATAAGTTTTTATTTTTATTTTTTAAAAAATAAAAATAAAAATAAAAATAAAGTGAGTTAAACGACCGTTACTTTCCTAGGGAAACTCGCTCACTCGACTTCACTGTGAAAGTAAAGAACCTGGTTTGACCAAGAATGAATCATAGGGTTTTATTTGGGTCTTTCTAATGCCCAATGTGTTCAATTCAACATAAAAAATGTGTTAGGATATTCCGAAACCTAACAAAGAATTTCATTTCCAAATTTCCAAAACATATCTAATTGTTTTAATACGAAGCATAGATAAATTTAACTTAATTATAATTCCACTCTTAACCTATTAAACTCAATATTGTAAACATTCATCTAACTAAAAAATTAATTATATGAAAAATTATTGAATAAGAAATTATATAAATTTCATCAAAAATTTCAAGAATATTCAATAATATATAATATTTGTCACTTATATCTAAAAAATTCACTTTTAAATTTTATAAAATAATTTATTAATTTGAATTTATTTAAAATTATTGTTATATGACAAGTTAGATCAAATCAACATATATAACGCACAAGACTCTCCGTTTTGTAGGATACGAAGAGGATACTCAAAGTATACGATTAAACTATAAAAAAGGGGTAAAATATCTTCACAATGTGATGTACTTAATGAGTTTACTTTTTTTTTATTTTATTGGGTCAATACATAATCACAAAATGAGATGAAACATCATAATCAAAACATCAATTAAGTATCAAAAGCAAGATCATAGTTAAATAAGAATAAAATATCTTTTCAAACAAGTGCTTTTATGATCTAAAATTCAATCATGCAAATAGGCTTAAATAAACAAAACTATTGCATAATCTTCTTTCTAAATTCCTATCGTGACTAACTGACTTGTTCATATGACCCGACAAGTTAAAGAACAATTTATTTTTAAAATTTATTTCTTTCATTTCTGAACTGATTTCATCAATTCATTCAACATTCAACAATGAAACTAAAACTTCTATGAATACGAATTAAGTACAAAAAAGATGTTTTCCTCTAACTAGATGCATAACTTAGTATGTTATCTTTTTCTTGAAATTTTGCCATATACATAACTTCTAAATAGGAACAAGAGTTGAAAGCATAAATGTGTTTTCCTTATTTTTCAAGTCAACCTCACATATTGTTCTCTTATTATATATGCACACATTTTTAGAACAAGTTGATTACTTGTTTCTATAAATTCAATATTTTCCAAGCATTAACTTGCTAGTATTGCATTATCCCTTTCAATGTCATTTTTATATTATTTTGCATTAGAAGATCTTCATAAGAGGGCCAAGACAAGATTAACATTATAATTGGACTTTTTTATGAAAAAGAAGAAATAAATTGTATTAACAAAAAAGGGAGTACAACCAACATTTACGTTTGAAATAGCTATGAGAATTCAGTCCATGAAATATAATATAACTACATGAAGTAAAACAAAATTAGTGTCCATGCTTGAGCTATTGTAGGACTACATCTTCTGACATTGCCATTGTTCATCATCAATTCTTTGGTCCATTTAGTGATTTTTCCATGCATGATCAAGATTGATTTTGCATCCCCTTTAAATACGCCATTGCTTCTTTCCTTCTGTAGCCTCAATTGTAAGACACTTATGGATTGAATAATTTTGTGCATATCTGTATCCATGATTTCGTGTTCGTTGTGGAAAACTGTTTATTCCCTCTCTTCTTTCTTTCATTAATGTGTCTTCAATGGTTAAGCTAATAATTCAGTATCTATTCATAAGTTTTTCTAAAACTTATATACGAATTGTTCTAATCATCGCGTTGGTTCACGAACCATCATGATGGCGATGATTTAGTGTTGAAAGAGAGAGGGATAGGGTCTGTGACCCATTGGAGATCCATTCTATAATACCCAATAACCATTATCTTGGGTGCTTTTCATAAGACTCAAACTATAAGTCACATGGGACATAAAATAGTCTAACAATCTCCAACTTGGCCTATATTATGACTTGGTGATCTAACGACTTTAAGTGCACACAATACATAGAATTGATCAAGTCATCCTTAATTAAATTAAGCTGATGGAATCCTGGTGGTCACAAGTTATATAACCTGATTCTTTCCATGTATCACATAATCAACTCAACTCAACAACCTTTAAGTGGGTAATTCGATAATTGTTATCTCACAAATAATAATTATTGTATACAACATAATATAGATAACCAATAAATGAGCAAAAACATATAATTGTAATTAAATTCACAGGTGTCATAATAATTCAAGTAAGACAATGATATGTATATATACATGTCTGAATACTATGCTAACAAGGACTTATCTATAAAGCCCATCCGTTCAACATGACCAATAAATGTTTTGGGCGATAAGCCTTTCATTAATGGATTTGCTATCATGAGATCGGTACCAATATGCTCAATTGACACTTTATGTTTTTACACTTCTTCTTTCACAGACAAATACTTCAAATCCATGTGTTTCACACCCTTTAAATATTTGCCATTCTTAGAGAAGAATACAACTGTGGAGTTATCACAATAAATTGTTAACGGTCTAGTAATACTATCGACAAGACCAAGACCCAAGATAAAGTTATGCAATCACAATCAATGAATCATGGCCTCAATGCACGCCACAAATTCAACCTCTATAGTGAAAGTAGCAATGACGGACTGCTTTCTACTTTTCCACGAAACTACTCCTCCAACTAATAGGAACATGTAATCGAATGTAGATTTTCGAGAGTCTACACAATTGGCATAGTCTGAATCTGAGTAACCTATCACTTTCGAGATGGATTGATTTGCTATATGTGAGCATATAATCCTTAGTGCCTTGTAAGTATCTAAGGACTTTCTTTGCAGCTTTCCAGTGGTCCATTCCAGGATTGCTTTGATATCATCCTAGCATTCTAATAGCAAAACTGATATCTAGCCTAGTGCATATTTAAGCATACATTAAGCTTCCAACTACTGACACATAAGGAATAGTGTCCATGTCCTTATGTTCCAAATCGTTTCGTGGACATTGTATTAAACTAAATTTGTCCCCTTTCTGAATTGGAACTATCCCCGTGGAGCATTTTCCCATATGAAATCTTTCTAATACTTTATTGATATAACCTTTCTAAGACAATCCTAACAATCCTTGTGATCTATCCCTAAATATTTCTATTCCTATCACGTAGGATGCTTCACCCATATCTTTCATTTTGAAATTATTAAAAACAAAATTCTTTACATCATATAACAAAAGAAAAGTATTCTTAGCAAGAAGGATATCATCAACATAGAGGACTAATATAATGAACTTGCTCTCACTAACCTTCATATAGATACATTGATCAACGGTGTTTTCTACAAAACCATAAGACATAATGATATCATTAAACTTAAGATACCATTGTCGTGAAGCTTGTTTCAGTCCATATATTGACTTCTTTAATTTACACACTAATTATTCCTTTTTTGTGGTCACGAAACCTTCCAGTTGATCCATTTATACTTCTTCTTCCAAATCACCTTTTAAAAAGACAGTCTTTACATCCATTTGGTGAAGCTCTAAATCATAATGAGCCACCAGTGCCATAATAATTTTTTAGTAGTCCTTCTTTGAAACTGGAGAGAAGGTCTCTTTATAGTCAATACCATCCTTTTGATTGTAACCTTTGGTAACAAGTCTGGCTTTATACCTTTCAATATTGCCTTGTGAGTCACGTTTGGTCTTAAAGACCCATTTACAACCCACTTGCTTTGCACCTTCCAGCAACTCAACTAATTCCCAGATATTGTTATCATCCATTGATTTCAACTCTTCTTTCATAGCATTGAACTATTTTTCAAAATTGTTACATTCCATGGCTTGTTTGAATGAGCCTAGATCTTTATCAATGCTCAAGTCACATTCATGTTCAAGTGAGTAAATTTCATAGCCACTTGAGATAGTTGGTCTTCTTTGTCTTACAGACCTTTATAATGCTACATCTTGTGGCATTACTTGATCATTTTCAACTTGATCATTATTAACTGGTTCGTCATTAATATGTTCAATTTATGGAAGTGGAGCATTAATTTGTTGTTTCGGTATGTTGCCTATCCTTGTTCCGGTATGTTACCTATCCGTGATGCAACAAGAGGAATAACAATCGGTGGAATCACGTCTGATGTGGTAGCGTCTACACGTCTTGGAGTAGTTTCTACTCGATTCTAGTGAATATCCACTTTTCGTAATTCTGCATGCCCACTAATTTGGCCATTCTCAATGAACCTAACATTACTAGAATCAACTATTCTTGTACTATAGTTAGGACAATAAAATCTATACCCCTTTGACCTTTTGGGATAGTCGATGAAATAACCACTAACAGTTCTCGCATTAAGCTTCTTTTCATGTGAATTATACAACCTTACTTTTTCCGGACAACCCCCAATGTAAAGGTGTCATAAACTAGGTTTCCTTCATGTCGACATTTTATAAGGTGTCTTGGGAACTACCTTACTAGGAATCTTATTTAGCATATACGCAACGGTCTTTAATGCATTCATCCACAATGATAAAGGTATAGTACTATTACTTAACATGCTCCTAACCATTTCCATAAGAGTATGATTCTGACTTTCAGCTACACCATTTTGTTGTGGTGTACCAGGCATTGTGTATTGCATACATATGCCTCGACTGGCAAGAAACTTTGCAAATGGACCTGGACATTGTCTACTTTCATCAAATTTTCCATAATATTCACTACCTCTATCAGACTTCACTATCTTTACTTTTCTATCTAATTGCCTTTCTATCTCATTAATAAACACCTCTAGGATGTCCACAGACTGAGACTTCTTATGTAGCAGATAAATATATCCATATTGTGAGAAGTCATCAATAAAGGTAATGAAATTTTTTTTACCGCCACAAGAAGGAACGTCGAAAGAACCACAAATGTTAGTGTGTATTAATTCAAGCAATGCGTTACTTCTTTTGACTGGATGCTTTGTTATATGTTTGGTTTACTTGCCTTTAATACAATCCACACATATATCCAAGCCAACAAAATCTAATGAAGGTAAAATTTCATTTTTCACTAACCTCTATACCCTTTCTTTGGATATATGACCTAATCTTTTATGCCACAAAAAAACATAACATTCATTATATATACTACATTTATTTCCTATAATATGGTCAACATGAAACAGAGATTCAACAAAATCAACATCAAGATTGAAATGATATAAACAATCAATTAATGTACCAGAACCATAATAGTACTTATGTTTATACAATGAAAAAACATTGTTTCCAATCTTAAATTGAAATCATACATCATCCAATTTTGCAACAGAAACTAAATTCCTAGCACATTTAGGAACATAAAGACACTTTTCTAGATCTAGGTAACACCCAGTGTCCAAGATCAATCTGTACGTCCCAATGTCCTCTATTCGTGCCTTCATTTTGTTCCCTATATACAAAAACTTTTCAATTTTGTTTATGGTCTGGATTGAAAGGAATCCCTCTTTAACATGTGACACATAAGTAGTTGCACTAGAATCTGACCCTTAGGTATTTTTAGGCACATCAATAAGATTTGATTCAAAACATACTGAGACATAGTATATACCTTTCTTTTCAAACCAAGCCTTTTTTTTAGGACAATCTTTCTGAAAGTGACCAGGCTTCTTATAGAAGTGGCATCTCTTATCTTTCTTGATTCGACCCTCATTAACTTTGTTGAGAGCTTTGTCCTTATTTTTGCCTTTCTGTCGTGGTTTATTTTTGCTGCTATTAGCACGTTGATGAAACTTGAGATGAATGGAGTTTTCCTTTATTTTCTTCAATTTCCCTTCCTCTTGAACTAACATGACCTTAATTTCTTAAAGGTTCCATTTTTCTTTAATAATGTTATAATTCACTTAGAACTGGCCAAACTCTAGAGGAAGTAAGTTGATTATAAACTGTACTAGAAAGGACTCACTCACATCCATACCTATAGATTTCAATTTTGTAGCTAGGTTTAACATATGAGTTATATGATCATGAATGGGCTGTGACCATTCAAATTTTTTGGTCGTTAGCTCACTTATTAAAGTCGCTACTATGGACTTGTCAGCTATATCAAATTGGGAGTATTCTTTAAACTTCAACATGAACTCCTTTGCATTATTCATTTTAGGCATTGATGGTTTAACATTTTTTGCGATCATCATTCGCATTAAGTTCAAGCTCAGCCTATTAGACCGTTCCTAAGCCTCATAATAAGACTTGTTACCTTCAAAATTAGTCTTAATTATGGATGCAAGCCTTACATCTAAAACTATGGCTAAGTCCAAATCCATTACACCCAGTTGGAATTGGATTTGTTCAGGCCAATCTGCATAGTTCAGGCGATTGAACTTAATCAAACCATTTCCTAAGGTGAACAAACTAGTAGATACCGCACATACAACATATAGTCCACACATTAATGCTTTGAGTAAACCTAAATGGATTCAAACTAACTAATAAACTTTGATTATGCATTTAAATTCTCCTTTGGGTGAAATTTAAATACATAGAAGTAACCTATAATGATTCATATATAATGCTATAATGGACAATCAAGCATATTATCATCAATATGCATGCTAGCTTTGGATATACAATCATATTAACTAAATATGTTAATAAAGTCCCTTTAATTTCATTAATTATAAGCAATGGTCCACCTTTAAGTGACCTCTTAGCATTATAATTAATAATCTCAATTGTTCAGTTCAAACTTTATGTCATTTTATCATCATATCATATTGAACAATTGAAACAAATCACAATTAAATGACTAAAATTTTCAAGCTAGGCTACTTTGGTGACTAACAAGCTTTTCATGCAATAAACATTTAATTGGACAATTATCATGCATGACAAAATTTAATTTAACTAGTTTGGTCACTTTGGTGACAAACAAACTATTGTAAATGTCCATAATGTCATGTATTACATTCAACATATACTAGGAAAATTTAATTCCAACTATTATATAATATAAAATATTCAAAGTACCAAACAAATATATAATATGACACTATTTTCAAAATTATATTATGTATAAATCAGTTATGAATTAAATAATCCCTTATGTTCCATCCTAAAGTTATTTTTCTTTGGGGTTAAAGTCTATAATTATTTACTAACCTAAAATGTTGTCCTTTAATGGCCCAAAGGCCCAAAATCAGTCCATAAGTTGAGCATTGGGCCTGGAAGCCTATCTGGCAAATGCTCTGCCTACACAGAGGTAACGTCTGCAGGAAGCATAGCACGCGCCAGACGTTGCAGAATGATGTAGTAACTGGCGCATGTGCACACGCCAGATGCTTCTTCATTGTCTCCATGCGCTTCTGGTTTTTTTTAAACTCTATTATATTGTTTCTTTACATGGATTCTTCTCCACTCTTGCCTTGAGTCAACGTTAACATCATCTACCATTATCTTCTTCGGTGGATGATACATGACTCAAACTCATAAAGCTTTTCATTCTAACCCATAAGTTTTGTTTCTTTTAATCAATCCATGTATATCATAAGCAAACATAGAACCTATAAGCATTACATATCACCGAAAGTAATCGTGTTTATGTTCTGTATTAACACCATTAAAAATCATTGCATGTCAGTGGTCTTATGTCTATTTCATATACGATAATTCCAAGAAAATAAATAATCTTGCAAAACTGTATCCATTTATACAAAAACAAACAAGAAAACAATCATACCATAAAATCATACAATACCAGGCTCTGATACCAATTGTAAGACATTTATGGATCGAATAATTTTGTGCATACCTATATCCATGATTTAATGTTCGTTATGGAAAACTTTTTATTCCCTCTCTTCTTTCTTTGAAATGTGTCTTCAATGGTTAAGCTAATAATTCAGTATCAATTCATAAGTTTTTCTAAAACTTATATACGAATTGTTCCAATCATTGTGTTGCTTCACGAACCATTATGTTGGTTCACGAACCATCATGATGGTGATGAATTAGTGTTGAAAGAGAGAGGGAAAGGGTCTATGGCCCATTTGAGATTCATTTTGTAATACCCAATAACTATTATCTTGGGTACTTTTCATAGGACTCAAACTATAAGTCTCATGGGACATAAAATAGTCTAACATAAACATGCATATACTGAAAGTTGTTATTATAATGATTTTAAGCCTTAGAAAAAAATCCCTTTCCTCACAAATCATTCCACGAATTCCATCTAGTTCCCATTACCTGTATCCATATTGAATAATTAAAGAATCTGTTTGGAATACTTGCATTCGAAGAAACATTATTTATGCTCTCTTACATTATTTTACAAGGTATCACCTATTTACCATATTCATATAAGCAAGCTTATCTAGTGTAGGGAGATGCTCCAGAAATAATAACTAGAGCAAGAACAAAACTTTAGTAGGAAGGTTGTGGTTCCAAACCAATCTACGCCAATTTAGTGTAACTTCCTTCCCCTTGAAATTTTACCTGTAAGATTCATTTATAAAATTAATGGAAGAATGGGATTCTCAAATATAGACATCATTCTAGTTAACTCTGGGATGGTAATTAGGGATGATGGTCACTAAATTTTAGGGAAAATTAGACCATTGATTATTCTCTATCCATATGCCAACTTTAGCCTCACAAGGAAGCTACGCTAAAACCTCTAATGAAACCTATATGTTGATGAGAATTCTAGCATTGGACAAGTTGTCATATAATATAGAAGTAATTTTCCTGTCCTTTATCTTACCTTTAGCTTGGCCTTCCATATAAAATTCTCCTTCAAATATTGAGTAAAGTAATAGGGTCTACATAGATACACTTCGAGTTCCTAGAAGCTTTTACCTTTCATATAGAAGTTTTGAATTTAATTAACCCATAAAATATTCTCCTGGGTAAGAATCCTCTAAATTCTTTTGCTCACTAAGATTTTATTACATAATCTTAGCAAAAGGATACCTAACCTACTCGAATTATTTCTTTTACACATCTATTTTGATGCTACTTTACCATAATATATCGAATTGTTTGTCCCACCCAATGAAACTTACTCATTACCTTCTCAAGAGTTTTGATCAGTCCTTTAGTAAAGCACAAGTAGGAGTTCCAATAACCTACATAGAGCTAATTATAGTTTAATTAAAACGGTTTTACCAATTAGAGAGAGATAATGATTATTCCAAGCATTAACTGTCTTCTGAATCCTTTCCATAAATGGTGAATATTTTTTGAAAATTAATCTTTTGGGTGAAATTGTAAGCCCAAATAAATAAAAGAGGGGTCCTTAACTTACATACCCATAATAACCTCAAGCTATGGCACCCGATCACTAGTTCTTTTATATAAAACTAGGAAATTATTCATCTTGTTGACATCTAAACTTGATAGGTCCTTGAATATTTTCAAGGTTTACATAATCAAGTAGATGGACCTATTATGTGCATTAGCAAAGACCAGGAGGTCGTAAGCAAAAAGTAGGTGGGAGCTCTTTAACTTCTTATAATAATGGTGCTATTGGAATGTTGGATCCCGTGAGATATTATAGTTCAATAGCTTGGAGAACACTTTCATGAATATAATGTAAACATACAGGGATATGGGGTCCCCTTTATGTATGACTTTTTTCCTTTGAAACCATTTAGATGGCTCCTTATTCACAAACACTGAATAACTGGGAGAGGAGTAAGATATTTTCAGTCATAACCTTAATTTTGGGGGGAAAGCTAAAGACCTAAAAAACTTGGACTCTAGAGCTTGAAATCAGTGTATCGTATGTCTTATGAATATCTATTTTAATCACACAGTTAGCAGGAGTGTTCTTCTTAGTTTGTCCTCTAAATAATTCCTGTGATAAAAGAATGTTGTCACTAATATGACGTCTTTTAAGAAAGGCAACTTAGCTTTATTAATTATAAGGGCCAAAACTATTTTTAATCTCTTAGATAATAATTTGGCAATAAATTTATATAGGAAATTACAAAATCATATCAGCCTAAAGTCTCCAAAGGAGTTAAGATTATGAGTATCAAACAAACAAATGTATTTTTAATATCTTTGAGGAACTTCCTAATTTGAATATTTCTAGGATCAACTTTGTCACCGTATCTTTGATAAATGGCCATGCTTTATGAAAAAATTGTCATTAAAATCATTTGGTCCTAGGGCCTTACTAGCTTGCATTTCAAAAACCACTTCTTCAGTCTTGCTTAATTGGAGCAGAGTAATAAGAGACTACTCTTCTTTGCTTATAAAGTTGTAGGATATGAATGAACTCAATACATGATTGTTTTTGAAAAATTAAAATTTTCATTAATATAAAGAAAGAACAAAAATGTAACACCCCACTCCCGTAAGACCCGGACTCAACATCGATGGCGATATCCGAGTCCGTGCCCTGCGAGGGTGGCGTGATACATCACTCAGTCAAATCACAGTATAAATTTTTTCTTTTTTTTAAACATACATACACTTACGTTATATATATGTTGCGGAAAACAAATCTTATAAAACATGACCGGTAAATAATGTGATGACCATAAGGGTCTTCTTATAAATACACCATAATATAACACCAAGGCCCTCACAGTAATGTAGACGCAACTGATCCCGCCCTCTTCTATTACTCTCAAGCGATCACTATACACCCGTTGCCTAACGGGGTATTCTTCTGAGTCCTGAAAAATAATTGCAAATTTTGGGTGAGTTTTGCAAACTCAATGAGTGACCATCATCGATGGTCCGCTCAATCATGCAACAAAATCAATTCATAACCTATATTCACTTTGCTGTCTATTTGATCTCATTTTACAATTCACATACATCTAACTTTATCTCATAATACACTTTCACAAAAATTGTCCATTTACACATTTATAGAAATCCACATTCATATATCCCATTTTTGATACATACATATTTCACTCACTTACCATTTATTATGATTTTTCTGTGACCGAGTGCCTAAACTGTCCCATTGAAGGGCTCATTAATATCTGTCCCTTATCCAATGCTAGATATAGGGCTCATTATACGTTAAGCCTGAGGCTCTGAATCACTCATGAGCTCGAAGCTCATTTTCGTATGTTGAGCTAAAAGATCTGATCGGTGGCAACTGTGGTCAATAGCCCTAATATTTCATACAACGCTAGGCATATCACAATTTGTCATACATTTTACAATTAGATGTACCCCATGACTGTTATCACATCAGTATATGGCATTTTGCCTGTCATTCAATCAAACATATCCAATCAAATGCAGCATCTAACACTTTTTTAATTTATTTCAGTGTTGTGACCGAGTGCCTGAACTGTCCCTATAAGGGCACATTAATTGTTGAGCCAGAGGCTCTGAAACTGTCCCACTAAGGGCTCATTAATTGTTGAGCTAGAGGCTCTGAAACTATCTCATTAAGGGCTTATTAATCGTTGAGCCAGAGGCTCTGAAACTGTCCCACTAGGGGCACATTAATCGTTGAGCCATAGGCTCTGAAACTATCCCATTAAGGGCTCATTAATCGTTGAGCCATAGGCTCTGAATCACTGTGGGACTCGAGGTCCAAATATAACATTGAGCAAAAAGCTCTGATCAGTGGCTGCTCCGATCACAACTATCATTAACTGATTTTGCATTCATAAATGAACGGCATGTGTCATAATTCAATCACTTTATTCACGTATTCATATATCACAATCATTTCCAAATTATCACAATCGGACAATTGATTCACAATTTGTCACATTAAAAACATAATCACAATTTAACATACCCATAACACTTCTATATCTTATCGCTCCAATACTCTGGACCTTCTGTTCGGAGTTCACAATCAACACTGTCCCACCATTATACTCCAGAGAATTAAAATCACTGAATTATAACACTTAATAATTGAAGAACTGTTTAGGTCACTCACCTGACTTCCGCGCTAATGCTTGGAAGTCTCGGCAACGTCGGTGGACTGACGTTCCAAAAGTGCCTCTATCACAAGTCAAAACACATTTATTTAATAGCCTTTCCTCAATATCAGAACTCAATAGACACTAAAATCGTTCACTTTGTTTCAGAAAAATCCAAAAATTAATCTCCAAATAGATATGGACTATCTTAATGTCGAAACCACATTTTACACTACACTTCCATCCAAAATTGAGAACTTTAAAAGATTCATAACAAATCTGAAATTATCTCATTTGAATATCGATACAAAAATTTATAGTTTAAAAACCAAAACGTAACTTGTCCGAGAACAGTAGCTCGTCGCAGCGTGAGAAAGCTCACCGCGGCGAGGGCATAAGTATGCGCCGCGGCGTCCATTCTCACCTATGCCGCGATGTGCACGTTCGCCTGCACCGCGGCGTACGCATGAGCACGTCGTGACATGCGAGTCCTGTAAGCCTCCCGAAACCTGATTTCTTAACAATTTCAATCCAATTCCTCCCATTTTCAAAACATAAATCATCTAAACACTTAAACATCACTTATACTCCATTTTCAACTCATTTTAAACCAATATCGTTCACAAAACAATCAAAATTCATCCATACACGATAACCCTAAAAACCAAACATGTAAATCACCCATTCTATAACTTTTAACACTCAAAACAAGAATCAATCAACTAATCAAGAGGAAAGAGGCTTAAACTTACTTGATTTGGCTTTCAAAATCCTTACACTCTTCGTGATTTCATCGAAAACCATTTTCTTCTTCTCTTCCTCTTCTTCTTCCACGGTTCCTCCTCCTTTTCCCATTCACGAACCCTAATTTCCCTTTTTATACCCTTACTAATTATGAAAAGTCCATTTTGCCCTTTCCTTTAACCTTAAGCCTTATAATCTTAAGTATCTTGCCCAAATTTCCCTTATACAAATTCTTATAACTTTACTACTTCAATTCAGAAATTTAGACTCTTAGGGACTGAATTGAGATTCAATTTTTTCAGAATCACTCACTTTCATGCCTATCAATTTCCAATTCAATCAATTCATTCACTTTGACTTTCATAAATCTCTCCAAATTTCAATGGCTCATGCTAAAACAAAATTCCTAAATCATGTCTTTAATTAGATTGTCAATTGGACAGTCATTTTCAATATCAAAAATCTCATCGGTACCCACTTTGCAATTTTATGCAGAATACACATAAATCACTCCAATTCAATTTTTCAAACACACAAAATCACATTTTGACAAAGACACAAAAGCCGGGAATTGTCACGAGTGCATGTACAATCTTGTGCATTTGCAAAAATTACTTTTCATATCCGTATAGAGGCCATTTTATGCATGTATGCCGAAATACATGTACAAAATCACAACCCGATCCAAATTTACTATTTTATCCTTCCCATCGGTGATGGGATGTTACAATTCTCCCGTCCTAATAAAAATTTCGTCCTCGAAATTCATTTTGACATTGAATACAATAGGGGTACTGTTTTCTCATACACTCTTTTGTTTCTCATTTCATCATTTTATTCGATATTCCTTTATAACATAACTATCGCCGTTATCAATAGTTTTCTCAATTCTCTGTTTAGATATCATACTTTATCAATTATGTCCCTGATGAGTTTCAGAAAATTCAACTCATTAATACCAATTTTAGCCTCACATATATATCACATTAAGACAATCTTATCCATAAAATCACTTACAAAGCTATAGTCCCATTTGCCACCATTTAATATGAACCACTTTTGTCATACTTAGATTCCCTTATCACTCTGTATCACAACTTATATGTAATCCACCAAAATCCATTTGTCTTTCAAAACCACTTTATTCAAAATTTTAAAACCATTTCACTTACCACTTCACTCACTAATGGTATCCCAAATTTGCTTTGACTTTTACTCAGGGTGACCAACTCTTTTTGTTGTCTCATCCAGAAAAATAATGAGTTTGGCTATAATCACTTTGCACTATACCTTATATGCTAAAATATTCCAGGCGTATGTGCCTTCTACCCTTCTCAAATAGTCCCGTTATAAGGGACTCAAACATATAATCACTCAGGTCGACATTTTTAGCCGCCAATTTGCTCTTTTGAGGTCCACTTACAAGGACCTCTCATGATTTGTTAGTACACATATTTTATGCCATCAAAAACCTCAAATCCACAGTTCAGGCTTTCTTAATTCCTTTTTGCAAAACTGATATTACTATTCCATTATTGGTAAATTGTTCCTCTTTGCTCCACTTTAACTTGTCACTATACCCACTTTCTTACACTTAAATGAGTAACCCAATATCCACATTTGTGGCACTCTGCTATGCGATGCTCTATTCAATACTGTTGATCGGAACAATAATTGTGTTTGGATAGGTTCCTTTATAAAATCCTTCAATCTTTTCCAATTCCCGTTTTTCATTAATCTCTACTAGTCTGTCTATTTATAGGTAAATCAAATTTCCATTACTGGTACAACATCTTTTAAGAAATAAGTCCAAATTCATCTCATAAGATTACAATTGTCCTTAAGTACACAACATCAATTTACTATTGCAATAGATTGTGTCTTAATCTCTCGTGGGAACTTGTCATAGACAGTAAAATCGTGAATTCCTCAAAAAATTCTTTTTACTAAACTCATTAATGCAACCACGTATATTTTGCACACTTTTTCAATATACAATAAGTCTCTCATTGATATCATGTTGCTTGTTAACGCTAATAGATATAACCTCAAAACTCACTTTGCTCATGTATAATTCTTGTGATTCCTTGAATAACTAATCCTTCAATACAGTAGTATTGTCACTTGCTATCCTCTATTGTCTTAGACTTTCCTTTTTCTCAACAAGTTTCAGCATTTCTTTCAATTTCCCAAAGACTCCACATTGACTTATGCCACGGTCTGTCCATTTTTACCAGTTGGTCCCTATGTTCAATCTATCCTGTATTGGAAAATTCCCCATCAGAGGTACATTTTGTAGTTCACAAACATATTTCCACAGTCTATGATGTGGCCCAAATTTCACCTCTCATTATCAAGACT
>JANZLD010000006.1:23235778-23249081 GCA_026413575.1 Erythroxylum carthagenense | reverse complement strand
ACTTTTTCTTTTTAATTCTTGCTATCTAACTTCATTTCAATCAACTCATCCACTTTTAAAAACTTCTTATTTTTACTAAAAAATCGGGGTCCAACAATTTCACCGGATCACATATATATAATGCATATTTTACAGACACCCATTCATATCATAAACACAGTCCAGATGTTCTCACAACATGGTATATCATAAGATTACACAGTTCACTTTGCTAAGCATAGCAGATAAATCACATCAATTTATCACTCATTTAGCTTTGCAAATCATTCAATAAATTTCATTCTTATAATGTCATATGCATGAGACTCACATTCTTGAAATATGCATGAGACTCAAATTCTTTCTTTCTTACCGTTGTGACCGAGTGCCTATCACAAACTTATAAAAATATTGACCCATAGGGCTCAGTTAAACAGAATCACAGAGCATAGCTCTACGTGCAAAATCAACAATTACAGAGCAAAGCTCTACGTGGAAGCGTTTCATACTGGTAACTCAAATCACAACGTCTTTATCTAAGCATACATTTTATGAAATGCAACAATTTCTGAATATCTCATATATCACAATCTTATATAAATGCTTGGACAAGATTTCACTGTCATCAAACCTAAGTCTGGCATTCAACTTTCGTTAAGAATCAAATGTCAAAATTCATATCAAATCAAAACACTCCCAATACATGCCCAACTATTAAACTCCCCAGACCTCAAGTGTGGAATCCAGAAACAACTCACAAACAGTTCAATAATATTGGAAGTTTAATAAATCAAATTAAATTCATCAAATTCATATCAAATCAAAACACTCCCAATACATGCCTAACTATTAAACTCCTCGGACATCAGGTCCGAAATCCAGAAACGACTTACAAACAGTTTAATAATATTGGAAGTTTAACAAATTAAATTAAATTCAAATCAAATCAATCCTAGGAAATCATCTAGGTTAATTCACAGTACACTCCAAGAAGCTATTGCTTGGATTGTCTGACAATGTCCAACTGGTGTCTGATGTGCTCCTCTGAAACATACGCAACACATTCACAAATATCGCATTTTTGTACAAATGTACAAGTGTTCTTTTATGCACATCAATGTATAGAAAGTATGCACAATGCATGTTCAAAGAAAATTTCTGGTATCTTATTGTAATTCTCATCATCAAGTCGATTAGATATCAATACCTGTATTAACATCATTTGTATTTATAATTTGGACCATAATAAAGCATATGTGAAATCCATTACATAACTTAATTGATCATTACAGATTTTCTACCATATGATTTTGGATCAACTTTGCATAATTAATATGATAGGGTAAATGACAAAATTAGGCAAAAATTTCTCCTGGAAAGTTGTTCTACAGTGTCTTAAGTTTCTAATGACTCCAATATCATCCAATTTGATTCAGTATTCAATGCGTTATACACAAAATGCCGTAGAATGTACACATTTGAACTTTTAGCTAGTACATGATCATACCCTCTAATTGTACAACTCGTATCTTTCAACTAAGACATCCAAAAATAAACAAATTATTACCAATTTAAAGCTAAGAGAATAAGCTACAACTTTGGTGAAGACAACTTAGCCTAATTCGGCTTACATCAATACAATTTATTCAATAACCACAGGACATGATTTCTGTCCCTGGTAGTGCTACAACCTAAGTTAAAACTTAGTTCCATGCCAATTTTGAAAATCATAAAGACAGAATTAAAATTAGACTTCTTCATAAAAGTTGTAGAAATATTTCACTAGTTTAATATGAATGAAAAATTAATTCATTCAGAAATCTACATCTCAAGTTATAATAAGAAAACCGAAGCATGATCATGAAAATTTCCAGTTCGTAACATTCCAGCAGACTTCCACACTTTCATCCTATCAACCACTTTCAAATAAATTGAGATAACTCTAAATTCTTATGGAGAGAAAGGAAAATGTCTGAGGAATCCATTGGTCTAAGTTTCAAGTTATTTGAAGTTCAGATGAAAAAGTTATAGGCAAAAGACTTAGGGTTGTTCAATGAAATACTCTGTTCATAAACTTATACAAGCAACTATCATCTTTTCTCTCTCTAGAACGTAGACCATCTTCTCCACCAAAAACCTATTGTTTTTCTCCACTTTTCCACTTTTACACTTCATATCTACTATATCCATTACATAAACCAGCTTTCCTTACTCTCCTTTTAGCTCAACAACTCACAACAAATCAAAAATACAAGGTTCATACTTAACCATCAAAATAAGAAATCTCACCTTCACTTTCTGCATATTTTCGTTTTGCCTCTACAACAAAAACCACTCATGTATTGATCCACAACCATGAAAACATACACCATTCATGCATACATCTATTAAAACATTAAAACATCAATGTAACTTACTTGTTTATACTTTAGCAAAATTTCAAAAATGGGGAGAGCAAATAAGAAGGAAAATGAATGTAGATGGTTTCGGTGAAACCAAAAAAAACAGCTACAGAAACTTGTCTTTTTTTTTTGCCTAGGTGTTTCATTAGTGCTTTAACATATGTCTCCAATGCATGTCTTCCACTTGTCCACTAGATAAGCTACCATTTGTCTCATAGCTATAGGTCCACATGTCATATATAATTTTATCCATTTGTCACTTCATAATTTGTCCATTTGTCAATTAATTTCTAATTCAATTGTCACACTTCTATTTATCTCTTATTTTAATATTTTTCCTAGTCTAAAATACCTCAAATTTTTTTGATAAATATCCAAAATGTCTACAAAAATGCGGAATAAATTCTAATACACACCAAATTTAATTTTCAAAATAATCAATCCATAATTCACCAAAAATTCTTAAATAATAACTATTATCACCAAATAAATTTTTAGCTTAAATAATTCACCAAAAATTTCAAAATATCCAAAATATACCAAAATTACCAAATCACAATTAATACACTCCAATTTAATCCATAATTTCTACTTATAAATAAAATTTACCTGGAAATGCCAATGAATGCATGTACAATCATATGAATGTGCTAAATAAATGTGTATGTCACAATTAACTTATGCATGACGTGCATTTTCCTAATTTCACAATATTTTCTCATAAATTACTATTCTAGCCTTAACATGGGTATCGAGATGTTACATAGATAGATTAATTGACTTTTGTAATTTAAGTGTTTTAAATATTTTAATACTTTTAAAAGTTTTTTTAATTTTTTAAATAGTTTTAATTACTTATTTTCTTCCTTGATTAACTTTTTTAGTTAATGTAATGCATATTTGATAATTAAATATCTCTGTACGGGCAAACACATATTTATAATTAAATAAGGTGTAATGTACTGACCTTCTTTAATTTTAATAATTTAAAAAATAATTATTATTTCTATTTTAATATTTCTACAAGAATTAATTAGCTACTTTAGAATATAAAATTTAATTAGAATATCACATGTTACCTTTATTATTATTATTATTATTATGAAGAATAAATATTTAAATAAATAGAATGACATGATTACACTGACACTTTGAGTACATTCGTTAAACCAACTACTATTCACCACATTCTTACACTTACATTATCTCGAAATTAGTCAATTAGACAGCTTGATGTCAATAACTTCCTATAAGAAAATTTCCAAGAACTTGTCTTTAAGTAACAACTGCTTAGTTTTACTGATCCCCATCATCCCAATTTTGTGGGTCATCTTTATAAAGCTATTTATGGTCTTAAACAGCCTTTTAGGGCCTGGTTTCACAAATCAAGTCACAAACTTCATTCCTTTGGCTACATTTCTTCAAAAGTAGATACTTCACTCTTTTTTTCACCTCACACCAACTTATGTCACCTTCATTCTTGTTGTTGTGGATGATATCTTAATTATAAGTTCTTCAAAAAATTGTATTCAAATCATCATTCATGATCTTCATGTCACTTTTACTATTAAATATCTAAGTCCTCTTGACTACTTTCTTGGAATTAAAGCTATATTTACATCCTCTAGTCTTCTTCTAACTTAAAAGTCATAGTCTTACCCTTTTCTAATATGACTAAATATCATAGAACTATTGGAGCCCTTTAATACCTCTGCCTTACTAGACCAGACATTCATTTTGTTGTTAACAAGGTTTCCAATTCTTGCACTATGCCACTGATATCCATTGGTCAACTGTTAAATGCATTCTTTAGTATCTTCACTCAACTCTAACTCATGGCCTTCATTTAACCAAATCCCCTTATCCTTAAATGCTTATTCTAATGTTAATTGGGTCGGTTATCTTAATTATTGTCGATTTACATAAGGTTATTATATTTTTCTTGGCTCTTCCTTAATCTCTTGGAGCTTTAAAAAGTATCCTACAATTTCGAGGTCTAAAGTTAAAGCTAAATACAAGAGTATTACTGTTGCTACTATTGAAATTTATTGTCTCAACTCTTTTCTTAGTGAACTTAGACTCATTTATAGCTAACCAATCTTACATTATGACAATTTTAGAGCCACCTTATGTATTGCACATCCAATCTCTCATGCTTGTACAAATCATTTTTAAATCATCATTCATTTTGTTCGAGACCTAGTTGTAAAGAATTATCTATATATTCACTATGTTTTGGCTTCATAAAAATTGGATAATATACTCACAAAACCATTGGGAGCCACAACTTTTCTTACTTTATCTAACATGCTAAATGTTGCTACCAACGTTAGCTTGTGGGGGATGTTGACTGATATGATAAGATCAATCCTTAATTGATCTTTATCTTATCATTTTATTGTAATTGATTAATTGATATTGATCTTTATCTTATCATTAAGTTATAATACTATTAGATATGATAAGAGAAAATTATCTTAAATCATAGCCTTAGTTTTTATAAATGTCGTATATGCTTTACTGCATTAATCATCAAAATAAATACTAAAGTAATACAACTATACAATTTTTCTCCTATTTCTTAATTTGATCCTTATATTTTAGAAAAAAATTGCAAATTTAAACACCCTAATTATTATTAATGGCATCAAAAGTTCCTTCTTAAATATTATTTTGTTTTCATAAGAGAAGGAATTCAAGCAATAACATCAATTAAGTATGTATTAGGTAAATTATTGGGTGCACACAATAAGATGGAGTTTGATCTAATTTACATTCTTGGACTCTAATGTATGTTGACTTTCTATTGGCCATTCTCTTCAAAATTTCAAGTGATTTGTAACTATCTACATTTATAACTTACAATTTCTTGGATTTTGAGGTCCTTAAGGAATTTGGTCCACTAATTAAATCACCTATTGATTAGTGAGCCTTTTTTAATAATTGGTGCGACATGCATATAAGAGAAATATTTAAAACATTAGGAATAATAGGAGTAGGAATTAATGATGTTATTTTTATATATAAATCACTCCTAAGTATAGAATACAATAATCTAAAATAAAAATAAACCTAATTTAAACTATGTGGTTTTCCATAATTCATTTTGTAGACATTTATCAATATTGATTCTTATAGATTTTACATGTCAAATGTTCACTTATAAATATGAGACGAATGTATTAAATAATTTAATTCTAACACAAATAAAAAATAAAGATTAATGAGGATATATATATATATATTCTTAATCTTTCAAAATTTTAGATAAAATTGTTCTCTCTCTCTCTCTCTCTCTCTATATATATATATATATATATAAGTTCTCCCAATCATAAAAGATAAAATAATCATATCGCATTTGGGACAACAATTCCTAACTTCCAATTAAAGGGTAGTCACGTCAAACATCACATTTTAAAGGGTTTAATTGGTTAATATCTAACCAACTTTAGAAATTATCAATAGAAGAAATTATTGATAAATAGGTATGTTCTGAGTGAGTATAGATCATGAGTAATGAATCCAACTTTTTCATTATAAATGAGATGAGAAGGTCTTTGAATCAGAAAATGAAAACAAGTATGAGAGAATTGAATGAGACATTGTGATTGGATATAGGGCTCGATCCACCATTGAAATAGTTACCCTTTACAACATCTTCTTAGGTAGTGATAATCAATAATTAAAAAACTCAATTAGTTTGGCTAGTTCAATCGTAAAAATCTTAAACCATCCAACTTTTTCGATTCTTAGCTTTTTAGTTTGTTTTTTTAAATAAATCTTATTGTTAAAAACTGATCAATTTATTGATTAATTGGTAAATTTTCATTAATTATTAAGTTATTTTAAATTAAAATAAATAAATAAATTTTTATTTAACAAGTTTTTTTCAATAAAATTTTAAATTCTTCGATGCGTAAGGACAATCTCTTTCAATCATATTTCAATTTCCTTAATTTTATTCAATCTTTAGCTGATTTTAGGACAATCTAATACTAGTTAAACTTTTAAACTTTAAACTTCTTATCTTACTGATTTAACTTCTAGTCCAATTTTTAAAATATTGGTGATAATTGATCATCAAACTCACCACGAGGTGACTAATCATTTATAATCAATTGAAATATGGACGGTGAAGTTTTAAGAATGAATATATGTAATCAAAAGCTATATAAAAAATTATATATTAGCTATTATGTTATAATAAATCTTTTTGTTTATATTTAAATTTAAAGAGAGAAATATTATATCTTTACCAAAAATGTTAAATTGTTAATATGTTAAAATGTTAAATTGCCAATCTTTTCTTTGATGAATTTAACAACTTAACAAATTTTACCATAACAAAACTTGTAGACAATATTACCATAATTCCTTAAGTTAAAATTTAAAATAAAAAAGATATTTTTATCCTATATTTTTGCAAAAATTTTAACTTCAAATTGACGTGATTCTAAACTTCCAACTTAATTCCATTCAAAATATACATTTATAAATTTTATTTTAAAAGTAAGACCCATATTGTTAATTGGCCATCCCAGTTGATAATATAGGTTTATCACTTTGACCTTATCCCTCTTTAACTCCTCCTTTCTATTATCTCCTCCACCAAAGATTGAAATTGACATATTCCCTCTGAAGATAAGATTAAAATTGCTATAATTGTTAGGTTTTCAATGCCAATGCAATCCTTAAATCTTTACAACCATCAACGAAAGTTAAGGTCATATTTCACCAACACCTTACACATGTTTATTTTACTCTTTACACAATTATTATATACTATTTTTGTAATAATCAGTTTCCAAAACTACTGAGAGTTAGAGTGTTAGATTACTTAGTCACATGAATTACATCATATTAGAATGAATTTGGTGCATCTAGGATATGATTTTATGATTTCATTCACATGCATAATATGAGCATACACACATGAATTTTGATTTAGAAACATTGCACTCAATTGATATATTCAAGGATATGAAAGTTTTTAAATAATTGTGGCATGACTATGCATTTCTAATGTCTGGTATTTTGATTTAACAATAAAAAGAATTGATGGATTACAATTAGTAATTTGGAGTTATTTGTCAAAATTGGCAGATTGATGGATTAAAATGTACTTTTAGACTAGGAAGAATTTCAAGTAGCAAGATAATTGACATTTGGAAATTTACGATTACTAAGCCTATAAAATGAGTGATGTGTGGCAATAGACTTGAGTGACAAATGGCCTAGAGAAATGAGTGACAAATGGTAGAGGAACTAAGTGACATTTGGTAGCTTAAAGAGTGGACATGTGTCTTGCTTGTTTCCTTGACAGATATCCTCAAGCTAATTTTACACCTACATTATGTGACCAACACATCTAGCTCCTTTGTAATGTTTCTTCTGTTCTCTTTCCCTCTCCTTCCTCTCACTGCCAAAACCCACTTCTCCCTCACATCTTGAGTTTCTACTCTAAATTTTATCCATTACCACCTCAAATCTTTTGTCAATTTCTTCTTAAAGATAGCTATATTTTGTTGTCTTCTTCTTGTCTCTGCTGAAACTCATCCTATTCCCTCATAGTTCCTAAGATGATCTTGCACGCATATGAGGCAAAGCAGGCCTGATACATTAACGTGGCGTTTGCGTTGAACAAGCAAGTGAAATATTGATCTTTGTGGCATGTGTTAATAGAAATTATGATGACTAATTAGGGATTGATTGAATGTGGTATTGGTGTTGACATTATGCTGGAAAATGATAAATGAAAGTGGTATCTTCTGTTAGGTTTTTGGATACATGACAACAATGATTTATAGGATGTTATATGGATGATTTATAGGTTGATATATGGATGATTTAAGTTAGGATTTGAAGTATAATTTATGATGACTTCATGCTAAAGATAGGTGTTAATGGAGTGTTCTCAAATCTGGAAAAGTTAGGACAATATTTATGATGTTATAAAGTGAATGGTAATGAAACAAATAAGTATTTATGAGATTTAATGTAATCGATAAGGAAGCTAGACTAGTATAAAATTAAGTAGCTTTAAAGGACATGAATTTTGGAAAATTTCAAGTGGTAGTGATGTATCTAAGTATGTGAAATTCGTGTACAATTGAGGGAAGAAATGTTGAGTCAAGAGGACTTCACTTCAATTAATTTTGATGACAATCAAATAATAACAATCTTAGAAATGTATGAACTATTTTGATAAATTTGTTAAGTGTGTAGAAAAATGTAAGTAACACTTGGACAACTCAGAAGATGCGTGGTCAAAACCAGACGAAGTGCAACAACAGACGAAGCGCTACACCAGACAAAGCGCAACAACAAACGAAACGCTACACTAGATGAAGCACTACACCAGATGAAACGTAACACAAGATGAAGCACAACAACAAACAAAGCGATATAATAGACTAAACGAAACAACAGACGAAACGTAGTAAAAGAAGAAAAATTATTCCAGATGATACAAAAGGAAGATATTTTAGAACGTTAGACAATTAGTTAGTGGGAGTTAGTTACAACATGCAACTAATGACCGTTTCTAAAAGATTTAAAAGTAGTTTTCAAGAAGACAATTGGAGAGTTAGGCTATAAATACTAGTTCTAGTCGAAGACTAAAATAACAAATGCTTTTACATTAACAAAAATTCTGTATTCAAAGTGCGAAAGAAGTAAACAAATACATATATAACCTAAAGCTCAAAAATACTTTTCTTGGAGAGAGAAAGGAAGGCTAGAGCCTGGACAAGCTAATACAACTGATAAAGAATACTTTGTGAGAGAAACCTGAAGAGGTTCTACAAGTGTAGAAAGAATACTTGTAAAGTTGGAAGAGTATATTGAAATCTCATACTAACTCTGAGGACTGGACGCAGTCTAAGGTTTGGGGTGAACCAGTATAAAATCGTAGCGTCTATTCTCTAACCCTTATCTTTTAATTTTCTTGTTATTAGACAAGTAGATAATATTACTTACGATTGCATTGTTTATCAACTTTAGCAAAGTGTTTTAGTAATCAATTGAATTTTCGTAAAGAAATTCAAGAAGTCTCAAAATATTAATATTTTTGAAAAAAATTACACAATTCAACCCCCCTTCTTATGAAGTTTACATTTCATATCAGATTTCTCTATTAACAAGTGATTTACTTCAATTGGTATCAGAGTGAGGTTTCCAAGAAATACTGTCACAAAGTGAGGACAAAGATCTATGGCTGAATCATATGTTTTTATAGCTAAAGGTGCCTCGGTCACAAGACCTCCTGTATTCAATGGTGACGATTATCATTACTAGAAGGATAAGAAGTGGCTCTTCATAGAATCCACACATATTGATCTTTGTGATATCATTGAGATTGGTCCATATACACTAACAGATGATAAAGGCAATATCATCTCTCGTGACAAATGATCAGTCGATCAGAAAGCTCGATTTTAGTTGAATTCAAAGGCCAAGTTCTTTCTAAATTGTGCCCTAAGCAGAAGTGAATATGACAAGGTTCATAGATGCGTATTTGCAAAGGAGATGTGGTACATATTAACCATTGCACATGAAAGTACAAATTAAGTGAAAGAGTCTAAGATCAGTATTCTTGTTCATCAGTATGAGCTGTTCAAGATGAAAGATGAGGAGACTATTGATCAAATGTTTGGACAATTTCAAACAATTATTAATGGACTTAAAGATCTTAGGAGAATCTACGATAATCAAGATCATGTCAAAAAGATTCTCAGAAGTCTACCTAAAAGATGGAGACCCAAGGTTACAGCAACACAAAAGGATAAGGATTTAAGCAAGCTGAAGTTAGATGAATTGCTTGGTTCACTGAAGATACATGAAGTAGAGCTTGATGCAGAAGATAAACCTAGAAGAGATAAGTCTATTGCATTAAAGGCTGGTCAGAAGAATCAAAAGAACCAAAAAATAGAAACACATCTTCAAAAACATTAAAGATTAAGAAATCAAGAATGATGAAGCCAGTGAATCTAATCAAGATTCAAGTGAAGATGATGATCAACTATCCTTCATTTCAAGAAAGATTAGGAGGATGTGGAAAAAGAAAGCAAAAGGAAATAAAGACTTTTCTTTTAAAAAGAATAGCAAAGACGAAGCCAAGAATGAGAAAACATCTATCATCAGCTACGAGTGCACCAAACCAGGACATTACAAGTTTGAATGGCCATTGCTTAAAAGAAAATAAAAGAAAAGTAAAGAAAACAAAAGAAGTATGATGGCAACATGGGAAGATTTGGACTCATCTGAATCTAACTCCGATTCAGAAGCATCTGAACAAGAAAATATCTGCTTGGTAGTTGAAAATGTGACGATGAGGTAAATTCTATGTTTAATGATCTTCAAGAGGCATATTTAGAATTGTTAGAAGATTCATGCTATATTAAAGCAATATAGGATTCTGAAAAAGAAATTTATTGAAAGCTTGAAGAACACGAAAGTGTTAGAGAAAGAAAACATCTGCCTTAAGAAATAAGTAGACAATATGAAAAAGAAAGTAACTGTAAATAGATCTGAGGAGATTAATCAACTGAAACAAAGGATTAATAGTCTTTCAGCAGATTTATCAACATTTACTGAAAGTACTAAAAGGATGAATGATATGATTAGAAAATATAGACATCTAAAGGATAGGAGTGGTTTAGGATTTACTAAGAGTAATGTTCATCATAATAAGAGTTTTGTTCCTAGTATAAAGAAAAAGAAGCAATATTCTTATTATTCGAGAAATTATTGTAAGTCTAACCCCAAAGGACCAAGAAAATATGGGTACCTAAGAAAGACATAATATATACTACAAATCTCCCTTCTTGGAAAAAGCAATAAACATCAATAGTATTTGGATAGTGGATGCTCGTGACATATGATGGGATGAAGGTCTATGTTCCTAAACCTCTAAAATAATCAAGGAGGATCAGTAACTTTTGTAGACAACCAGCAGAGCAAAATAGTTGGAATTGGCAAAATTTGTAAAGATTCATTTGCGTCTATTGATAATGTTCTGCTAGTTAAAGGAGTAAAGCATAATTAATTAATGTAAGTCAATTATGTGATTCTAGTTTTGAAGTATCCTTTAATCAAAATTCTTATGTAGTCAAAAACAATGACGGTTCCATATTCTTTTCTACCAAGAGACGAAACAATCTCTAAAAGATTAATTTAAATGATTTGAAAAGTCAAAATATTTCATGTTTCATATCAACAGATGAGGAAAAACTGATTTAACATAAAAAGCTAGGTCAAGTTAGTTTTAAACATATTTCCAAGTTGGTTAGACATGATTTGTTAAGAGGATTAAAAAAATAAGTTTTAGCCAAGATTTCTTTTATGAGAGTTGTCAAATAGGAAAACAAGTTAAAACATTTTTTTCTTCTAAAAATGTTGTAACTTCGTCTAGACCTCTAGAGTTGTTACATATAGATTTGTTTGGTCCAACCAGAACATTAAGTCTTAGCGGAAAGAAGTATGGTCTCGTAATTGTTGATGACTTCACTAGATTTTGTTGGATATTGTTTTTATCACATAAAAATGAATCTCCTAAGTGCTTTAAAGTTCTATCTAAAAAGTTACAAAATGGAAAAGGAATTTCTATTGCTGGAATTAGGAGTGATCATGGTGGAGGATTTGAAAATGAAAAATTCCAAATGTTTTGTGAAGAGAATGGAATTTTTCATAATTTCTCTACTCCTAGAACTCTACAACAAAGTGGAGTTGTAGAAACAAAGAACAGGATGATTTAGGAAATGGCAAGGACTATGCCATATGAAATGAATCTTCCTAAATATTTCTATGCAGAAGCTATGAATACGGCTTATTATATTCAAAATAGAGTATTTCTGAAACCTATTTTAAATAAAACTCCATATGATTTATGGAAAGGAAGAAAGCTAAATATTTCTTACTTCCATCCTTTTGGTTGCAAATGCACTATATTGAATAGAAAAGAAAAATTGGATAAATTTGATTCTAAGATCCATTCAAAAATTTTTCTAGGGTATTCGATGTCTTCTAAAGGTTATAAAGTTTATAATCCTATTTCTAAATCCGTTGAAGAATCTATGCATTTAAGTTCGATGATGATTCTCATCCGGATAGAAGAGACAAATTTGATGATGAAACTCTATATGTTCCCTTAGTTGATAAACTAGACATGTCACCTCTAATTGATCCACCTGATAAGGTAGAAGATATTCCTGAAAACTTTAGTCTTAGGAAAGGCTGGAAGTATAATCCTCTCACCCAGAAAATCTGATTATAGGCAAAACTTCAAAAGGAGTGAGAATTAGGTCTAAATTTAGAAAAGAGGCAAATGTAGCTTTTGTTTTTGAATTAGAACCAAAGAAAATTGATGAAGTTCTTCAAGATGAACCTTGGATTTTAGCCATGCAAGAGGAGTTAAATCAATTTACAAGGAACAAAGTTTGGTTTTTAGTTCCTAGGCCACCCAATAAGTCTGTCATAGGAACCACATGGGTATTCAAAAATAAACTAGATGAATCAGGTAGAGTAAACTGTAACAAAGCTAGATTAGTAGCTCAAGGCTATAATCAATAGGAAAGAATAGACTATAATGAAACCTATGCTCCTGTAGTTAAATTAGAAGCTATTAGGATTTTGTTTGCATATGTTGTTTGTTATGATATAAAACTGTTTCCAATGGATGTGAAAAGTGCCTTTTTGAATGGTTTTATAGATGAAGAAGTTTATATAAAACAACCTCTTGGTTTTGAAAATACTGATAAACCAAATTATGTCTATAGACTTCATAAAGCCTTTTATGGATTAAAACAAGCACCTCATGCTAGGTATGATCGTCTAAATTCATTTTTTTTATTGGAAATGACTTTATTAGAGGACAAGTAGATAAGACTCTGTTTAGAAAATGTATCAAAAATGATTTCATT
>JANZLD010000006.1:23127019-23146779 GCA_026413575.1 Erythroxylum carthagenense | reverse complement strand
TTCTCATCAATTTCCTTAAGGCAAAATATCTATAACTTCATTCATATACAAAAACTCTTATCAAATTTTTGTTTTTTTATATTTCTAATTTCCGCTAAAAGTTTGGGGTCGAACACAAACACAAGAGATGCATCCTTATTTTATCCTCACATTCTATATAGGCATACTATATAAGAAAATCAACAATAAATGCATAAAACCAAATGCACAGTCAAATAATCACATACTAGTGTTGAAAACATTGTCTCTAAAGTTTATTTGAGACTTTTATTTAAAAAAGTCTCAATCAGGGTGATTATCATGCTTTCTCGAATACTAAACCTACCATAAGAGACATAAAATCTTAAGTCTCTCCCTTATGTGTAGTTCGAAGCACGAAAATTTGCACAGAAACAACCTTAAAAATGCTTTAAAACCTTTTTCAGAATCAAATTACCAATGTAATTAATCCAGATATTTGAAAAAAGTAGCTTTATAAATTTTCCCGACTCGGAAACTAACCCAAAAGGATTTGAGGCATTTTTAAGGGAATTATGAACTTTTTTTCTTTTTTTCTAATGCTGACGTCAGTAGTATTGCAACACTAACGTCACTGTTGCATGTGGGCTAGAGGTGCATTCGGTGCACCCATGCACAACCAACATGCTGCAGACGTGTCTAGCTCATGCAATGCACACGCCACATGTGCCTCAATACGCTGGGGTTATTTGTGGCACATGTATAACACGAGCCACCATGCCCAAACGTGCCTTTGCTATATGGTGCGTACGATGCATGTGATGCCATGTGTCCCCATTTATATCGTCCATGTATTGGGACAGGTGGCCACTCGCGCCCGCCCATGGGAGAGTGGGTCGTGTGAGACACGTGTGTTGCACGCTTCACACAATTCTACCATCCCATGGAGCCACATGTTGGGATGCGATTGGCGTGTGCAACCCAACCGCCTTTAGGCGGTTAATGTAATTGCACGCGTCAGACGATGCAATTGCCCTCTAACAGGGAGAGCTATTTTCAGTGATCTCAGAGCCCTTTTTTTGCACTTTATGGCCTTTTTTTATGGCTAACCTCATTTACTCCACTTTCACACATCCATACACGTGAACAAACCCAACAATGGATAAAAAATAATAGAAAACCTAACGGATAAAAACCGGAAAAAAAATCTTCGTTTTTAACCACCTAATCATAT
The DNA here is from genome assembly GCA_026413575.1 of Erythroxylum carthagenense. Taxonomy (NCBI): domain Eukaryota; kingdom Viridiplantae; phylum Streptophyta; class Magnoliopsida; order Malpighiales; family Erythroxylaceae; genus Erythroxylum; species Erythroxylum carthagenense. The sequence continues at coordinate 23,145,587 of JANZLD010000006.1, read as the reverse complement.
AACTGCTCTGATACCACATGAAACAAATAGCATAAACCTTATTATGTGTCCCAGATCATTCATGAAAGGGAAATAAACTAAGGAAATGTGGAATATCTAATTTCGGTTCCATTCTAACTTCTGAGGTGGTTTTTAAGGTCGAAACAAGCTCCAGTCTTCTAGGACTTTCACGGGAATCCTTCATCGACACGTGGTTAACATTTTTCTATAGTTTTCTTAAAACATAAGCGTTTTTAATTGGTCAGAGAATCCATATGCTTACAAATGATATAAGCAGTTGTAGGAGATCCGAACCTTTATATACAGGTTCCATATCGGGCTTTCCCATCACAGGCCTAATATGGGTCTAGTCTATACTGATCAGGATCTATTTTCCTCCTAGACTTCAACCCACAATCTTAGATCATTTATTGGGCCACTTGATTATCTTTATCCGAATTAAATTACGTAACTTAACAGATAAGTTATTAAAAAACTGAAAATAACTATTAAATGTTATCTAACTTTATGGGAAAAGTCAAAATTATCCAACTTTTGGGCCTCAGATCTATAGGTACACTCATTCAGCCTTGATACTTCAAAAAAGATTTCCACAACGTTGCTTCTTGTGTTGGATTTGATGACTACATTTCAGTTTATTCAACGTATTAAAACACCACATTCAACACATTAAAAAGCTTGTATATATTAAAAATCAATTAAAACTGAGTTTCCCTTTATGTTGGATAATTATATAGATGTTTCCATTTATAGAACAATTACCTTTGACTTTATTATTGTCTCATCTTTTTCAATACTTGTTGCAAATTAGAAGATTGGGAAAGTTTTTATTAGTGTAAGAAAATTTTTTAAGGACATAGCACATTTCATTAATTAGAAAATTTTGAAAATTTTCTATATAAATTTCCATTTATGGCTATGCCTTCGGATACATCCGAAAGTATGTACTTGATAAAAACATTGAAAATTTTAATAAATTATAAATAATATCGTATCCCATAGTTAGGGGTAAGCTATGCTCTACTGGACCTCCTTGGGCCTTACGCCTCAGCGAGATTTATATTGGGTGTTGTTGTTGATGTAAATAAATATTTAATTCGCATTATAACCTTACATAAATGACTAATGTAATAGACTCTAGTTTAGTATTTCTTAATTATAACTTAAACTTTATTTCTAATTTTCATCTTTGGAGAGCATTGTAGTAAGCTATGCTAATTTTATGATCGACAACTTCACAATCTTAGATATTGATCAAAACCAACCCCTTGGGCTTTAGTTAGCAAATAGTACATTGAATAACACATGGGTTAGATAAACCTCTAGCCAATTTAAAACAAATATTTTATTAATTTTTTAACATTTCGTTAGTTAGTTAAATCTTCAACTCCTAAGTTTTTTAAAAGATTAAACAAACCCCTTGACTAAAACCTAATTAAAAATTGTTTAACAAAATTGTAATTTAATCTTATTGTTTTCACTAAAATACAAGTTAGACCTTAACATTTTGGAGTGTTAAAAAGAAACCTTAGCATTATAAAACTATTTAAAGTTAACTCTAAATTAACAAAATCTTTAATGATTAACATGAGACTCCTTTTTATTTTTATCTTAATGTGACATGCGGACAATGTCACGTGAAAGTCAAATAAATTATAATAAACCCTATTTAATATTAATGAATTATAATTTAAAATTAACTATAAATAACTTTAATTGAACTTTAAAATGATTTTAATTTAGTTTTTACTATAATTTAACCTAATAAGCCTTAGTGAAAAAATCAAAGGAGAAAGAAAACGAAAAATACATAGGAAAAAGGTTAAGAACAGAGAAAAGAAGCTAGAACCTAAAGTTTCTAAATCATAATTTAATTGGCCTTAATTTCATCCATATGTCCTTAAATCTTTCTCTTAATGCTTCAGTGTTTACGAAAAATACATAGGAAAGAGGTTAAGAACAGAGAAAAGAAGCTAGAACCTAAAGTTTCTAAATCATAATTTAATTGGCCTTAATTTCATCCATATGTCCTTAAATCTTTCTCTTAATGCTTCAATGTTTATCTTGTTTGGTGGGTGTTTACTTAAGCTTTGGTCCTTGCGACTTTCAACTAATTTTTATAATCTGCTATTGTCCTTATATTATAATCATTAGAGCTTAGGAATTTTTTGGATTATCATTTCCCAAACTACTATTTATCATCAGTAGTTCATATTACTGGTTAGTTGTTACTAAATGATTTTATACTTGTTTGATGTTATATTTATTGCATTTGATTGTTACAGATTAGCTTAAATTCATTAAGGGAATGTCCTTTAGAGTTTGAGTTGCTTGAATTACAATTTTTATTCCCTTTTCTATTATTTATTCTTTTTAAGCTTTTCCTTGCATTTTTTATTTGCTTACTCAAGGTCTCTCTTCCTAACTATGGTTTACTACTGTTAAAAGCTTTCTTTTTCCATTTTTATGTTGTTAAAGGTCCCTTACTTGATCATAGAAGCTATTCATCATTGGTTACATCATCATTATCAATTTGGTTATTTTATCATTCATCCTACTTCACCACTCCACTCTAGAGATGACCACGATTCGAGCCTTTTATAGCCTAAGTTTGGCCTAATTTTTTTTCTAAGTCTAAGTTTTGTTCAAAACTCGATTAGGTTTCAGTTAGTCAGCTCTAGGCTTAGTCCAACCATAAAAAGATCGTCTAAAACTCAAACCAACTATCCTCCAATCAATCTAACCTAATTCAAAGTCTCAATGCCTTTGAATCAACACCCCTTTCAATCTATGATTTTTCCATCATAAAAATTTAGAATCAATTTGAATAGTAAATGCCATAGGCAATAGGTCTATACGCGTTATGGACGCATGTACAATTATAGGGAGGGATGTTCAATATTAATTCTTATAGTACTATTTAGGGACTTGATAAGCTAGTTCTTGTAGATTTCTATTTGTCGGGTTGTGCACCTAAACCACAAACAGTAATTTAATATTTATTAACTCTCAATTTCTTTAAATTATGCTTAATTTTGTCTAAATAATTTTGGGGATTTCCTTATTATGCATAACTTTTCAAAATTGGAGGTTTCTTCATTCAATTGATGATTGATTTACACTTATTTTACTATAAATTGCCCTACATGAGAATTGGTCATTTCTTTTTTATACATTTAACAACAACAACAATAACAATAACATCCAGTATGAATCCTGCTAAATTATAGGGTTTGAGGAGGTCCAATAGTGCACAGACTTACCTACAACTAGTAGAGAGGTTGTTTCCAAATGACCCACATACAAAGAGATATAGCGAGAGAGAGAGAGAGAGAGAGAGAATAAAATAAGATAATAACAAAAGAAGAGAAATAATAATAAGAAAAGGATAAAGAAAAATGAGAAAATTAAGATTAATAATATTAATAATGCAAATATTAGTAATAATAATCGTAGTAATAATAATAATAATAATAATAATAATAATAGTAATAATGATAATAAGAATACTTATCGTATTCTTGAATCTTGTTCGTGAGATTTTTAAATATTTTTATGTACTCTTAATGTCTATATGCATAGACATTAAATTACTAAAGTATCATATATTTTCTTATTTTAATACTTTATACCTTTTTTTATTGTCATCTTTGTTTTATTTCGTTTTCTTTCAGAAGAATCTAAAACACCAAAGTATGTCTTTTAACCGGTCAAAGTAAGAAAGGAACTTTGATAATAGTAGTAGTAGTCTGGGTAATGATGGTGGTATTAATAGTAATAATAATAAACATAATAACAATAATAATATATTAGTATTTGTAATAGTAGTAGTAGTAGTAGTAGTAGTAATAATAATAAACTAAATCCCTAAAAGGTAAGTACTACCTATTTACAAATTTATGTTAACTACAAGAAGAATTAAAAGAATCTCTTTACGTGGCATCTTTTATCTGGATCCTAGTATGCCAAAGTTTCCTATTGCGGATCATGTCCTCAATAATTTCTGACATTGCCATATCCTCTTAATCGCCTCCACTTGATTCTTCTTAGGCCTCCCTATTTTTCTCTTACAGTCTTTAAGTACGATCTTCTCACATCTTCTTATTGGACTGTCTGAGTGTTTCCTCTTAATTTGCCTAAGCCACCTAAGCTTTGTCGCTCTTAATTTGTCAATAATATTAGCTACCTTCAATCAGGCCCTTACTATTACATTCCTGATCTTATCTCTTCTAGTAAGGTTGCACGTCCATCAGAACATCCTCAGCTTTGTCACCTTTAGCTTATGATTATGCACTTCTTTGATGGGACAACATTCTGCTCCATAAAGCATGGTCGGCCTAATCGCTAATTAATAGAATGTACCTTTAACCTTAAGTGGTATCTATTTGTCACACAGAACTCTTGATGTACTTCTCCATTTAAGCTTCCCAGATCTAATTTGGTGAGCTATGGCTTCATCAATCTCTCCGTTGTTGTGGATGATATAAAGCTCAAATATTTAGAACTCTCCTTTTGTGGTGTAACTTCTGAACAAATCTTTACCTCTACATTGGTAGTCACTCTAAGTCCCAAAAAGCAACACTCCATATACTCGCTCTTAGTCCTACTCAATCTAAATCCTTTTAACTCTAACATATCCCTCTAAAGTTCACATTTGGCATTGACCCCCTCTTTTGTCTCATCCATTAAAACAATGTCATCAACAAACAACTTACACTGAGGCACCTCCCCTTGGATATTCTTGGTGAGATCATCAATCATTATTGCAAACAAAAAATGACTCAAAGAGAAACCTTGGTGTAGCCTAATATCTATAGAAAAATGCTCTGTATCCTCTCCTATCATCCTTATTCTAGTTTTTACATCTTCACACATATCCCGAATAATTTGTATATAGGTTATAGGAACCCTCCTAAATACCTCCACATGATTTCCCTTGATACCTTATCATATGCCTTCTCTAAATCTATAAAACTATTTGTAAGTTACATTGTCTTTCCCTGTAATACTCCATCAACCTTTTAAGTATATGCAAAGCTTTCGTCATAGACCTCCCTGGCATAAAGTCAAATTGGTTTGCTGAGATAGAAGCATTCTTTCTCATTCTCTTCTCAATCACCTTCTCCCATAACTTCATGGTGTGATTGAGTAATTTGATGCCTCTATAGTTGTTATAGCTTTGGATGTCCCCTTTGTTCTTGTATAAAGGAAACACCATACTAAGTCTCCACTTGTCTGGCATTTCGAAAAATTTAAGGGTCACATTAAAAAGCTTGGCTAGCCAAATAATACCATCTTCACTTAGGCTCTTCCACACCTGTATAGGTATCTCATCAGGTCCTACTACCCTACCACTCTTTATCTCCCTTAATGTAATCTCTTGGTAGCTAGTAAAATTACAAAACCTCTAAGCCAAACTAAGATCACCTAAGGAGATGTTATCCTCCATGCCTTTATTAAAAATTATGTGAAAGTACCTTTGCCATCTTCTCTTGATATCACCCTCAGCTATAAGTACTCGCCCATTTTCATCTTTTAGACAACTCACTTGATCAAGATATCTTATGTTTAATTCCCTAGCTTTTTCCAACTTAAAAATATTCTTCTCTCTATATTTAGCGTCCAATCGTCGATATAGATGCTCTTAAGCTCTATGTTTAACTTTTAAGACTAGCATCTTTTCCTCTTTCTTTGGCATTCTATACCTTTCTCTATTAGTAACTCTCTTCATCTTTGTAGCACTATCTAATAGAGTTTTGTATAATGTAAACCTAACTAAGGACATAGAAAGGATGGTGCAATCAGGTTTAACATAATTTGATGATCCATTACACATTAGTGCAGGTCTAATAACTCGGGCTAAAGCTAAAAGGATGAAATAAGCTCTTAATGGGTTGATTGAAGATGCTTAGGCTAAACAAGCAACAATAGAAGCTGATTTGGTCTTAGAGATATCAATCAGCCCTATCACCTTAATTCACGCATTAAATAGGCCTAATTAGTTGTTTATTTGGCCAAATTAGAAGACTAGGTTATTTTGATGGTTTCAAGGAGATTTCTAACTGATTTGGGCTACTTAAAAGTCCATTTTCTATATTTGGCTTTAGGAATCAAATTTGAAAAGGCTTTCCTATATCTTAGGGATTTCCTTATTTTTAGGAATAAATCATTGCTAGAAGATTGATTAGGGCTTTTTTAGCCTATATAATTGTTATCTTTGTACAAGAAGTCATATTGGAATTTGTTTTATGATTTTTGTATGGTTATTCACTTTGTGGGTTCTTCATGAACTTAGAACTTATCAAGGATATTACTTGTGGTGTTCATATGATTTATCACTTTCATTCTCTTCTTTTCCTAGATTGTGGAGTCAATATCATTCTTTATAACGTTTGTTCGTGTTTCTTTAACAATATTCAAGGTTTTTCTTAAAAACAAAACTGATTTAGCTTTTGTGAAAATTCATCTCAACAACTTATTCATGGATTCCTAGATCTCGATTTACGAGGTTCACATTAGTTAGTATCAGAGCTTGGGTTATTTTGAATCAATTTAGAGTGTATAACTTATTTTGTTTCACGTTTCTTATTGGTTTTTTTGTTTCTTCCATACACATTGCTTGCAAATCTTGAAATCTAGTTATTTTTTTCTACACACGTTTCTTGCAAATCTTGGTTTTTTTTATTCCATACATGTTTTTTGCAAATCTGTTTGTTTTTCTAATTGCAATCTTTTCTCTTATGTCCTTCTCAAACTTTGCTAATCTAGTCATCTTGTTAATTTTCTAAATTGATTGCTCTTTCTTATTATTTCATATCTACTCCTTCTTACTTCTTTTGATAGCCTCAATTGTGATTTGTTAAAAAACAAAAGAAACGAAGTCAAAAAAAAAGAAGAAAAGAAAACAAGTCAAAAGAAAAGAAAAGAAAAGAAAGCAAGACAAAAAAGAAAAAGAAGAAAAAGAGAAAGAAGAAAATAGTGAAGGCTTAGTTATGCAAAAAGAGGGCAGATTCGAGTTGAGCAAAAGGGAAGTACTTGATTTGCTTATTCCTATCTGAAATCTGAAATTAGTTTTTTTTCCTTGATTCATCTTTGTTTCATATTCTTTTCTTTGTTATCTTGTCCAGTTTCATTGTTTAAGCTCCTACTGTTTTCCTATTTTATTTGTTCCTTAATCTGGTTAAGTTCTTTGGATAACTTGGGTGTGCATTGTAAGGTAATTGCTTTTAATGAATTTTTTTTAAAGTTCCTTAAAGAAGTAATTTAAGTGAATTGAGTGGTAAAAGGAAAAAGTGATTACATTATAGTTAAAAGCCTTAAAAGAGTGAAACACTTATTGAGCGAAGGACTTGTGAGGTTTGTTTCTTTGCAAAGTCATTCTTTGTCAGATTGCTATAATGGTTGATGAAGGAAAGATAAAAAAAGACATTTGAATAGAGAACTTTGCTTCAACACTTTGAGCGCATAGAGATTAGATTTGGACAAATCTTTGGCAAGATGGAAAGACAAGATGTTGTCATTACTACTTTGTAAAGGAATCAAGTTCGTGAAGTTCCAATTGTGCCTAGATAAGAAAGGCCACAATACCATATTAAACATGAGGAAGATGATAGTGATGATTTTAATGTGGGAGAGGCCAATAATAGATTTGATCAAGATAGAGACGGTCAAAGGGGGCAAAGGATAGATCATTATGATCGAAACTTGGGAAACATTAAAATGAAGATTCCATCATTTTTAGGCAAGAATGATTCTAATGTATACTTGGAGTGAGAGTAGAAAGTGGAGTTGGTATTTGATTATCACAACTACTCTGAAGTGAAAAAGGTAAAACTTGTTACTGTTGAGTTTACTAATTATGCTATTGTTTAGTGGGATCAGCTTGTTTTGACTAGGAGACGAAATCGTGAAAGGCCAATTGAAACTTGGGAGGAGATGAAGGCTATTATGAGGAGAAGATTCATTCCATCTCATTACTATAGGGACTCGTACTAACGGCTGCAAGGCCTAACCCAAGGATCTAAGAGTGTGGAGGAGTACCATAAGGAGATGGAGTTAGCAATGATTAAGGCTAATGTTGAAGAGGATGGAGAGGAAACTATGGCAAGATTTTTGTGTGACTGAGGAAGATTACAAATTTGGTAGAGTTGTAGCATTATGTGGAGCTGGAGGATATGGTACATATGGTCATGAAGATTGAGAGCCAACTCAAAAGACAACGATCATTACAGTTTGGACAGAAATCAAATTCTTCCTCTTAGAAACTGAATTGGACCAAGAAGGATGATAAGGCTAATCTTAAGAGCAATTTGAATCATCTAAAAGTAAAGATGCTAGTTTTAGCCTATCTAAAAGTAAAGTTGATGGTTTTAGCCTAAATAAAGGTAAATGTAACTCCCAAACATCTAGAAATAGAGATATTAAATGTTTTAAGTGTTTAGGACAAGGACACATTACATTCCAATGTCTAAATAAGCGAGTGATGATTTTGAGGGGAGATGGTGATGTTAAGACTGAAGGTGAATATGATGATGATTGCATGCCACAATCATAGGGGAGTGATGATGAAATATATCCAGTTTCTGGTGAAATCCTTGTCACTAGGAGATCTTTAAATGTGTAAGTGATGAAGGAGGATGAAGCACAATGAGACAAAATCTTCCACACAGGTTGTCATATCAAGGACTTATTTTATAGCATGATTATAGATGGTATTGGCCCCTGAAATTTTTTTTCTTGATCGATAAGCATGATTAGATTAATTTTAGGGTCTTGCTTGATTAATTTATGTTAGAATTAATTAGCATACTAATGTGGGTAGGATTTTATGATATAGGTAAATTGAATTAAAGTTTAAGGTGGTAAGTTTGCATAAGGGGCATTTTTGGAAGATCACTTAAGTGAGGAAAGACATAAGCTTAAAAGGAAGAGCAAAAGGGACATTTTGCATTCATTAAGAGTATAAGAGTAAGAGGAAAACTAGCTGGCTTATGTTAGAGGAGAGAGAAAATGAAATTGAAGAGAGAAGAGAGAAGAGAAGAGAGTGTCGTGGGTTGAGAGAAAAAAGAGAGTTGAGCTAGGTTTTAATTTTTCTTAGCCTTCAAAAGGGATTTTGGGGTTAAGCAAGAAGGGAAAAAGGAAGAGGAAGGTTAAAGCTTCCATTAGATCCAAGAAACTCATTGTTTGGTGAAGATTCAAGGTAAGTTGGTGTTTTAATATTTGGATTTTTAGAAGGGATTTGGATCAAAGAGCTTAGGAAATGCATGGGCATAAGTATTCTAGGATGAATTTCATGCATAGGTTTCTTTGGGTTTTCCAATTGGAATTCATTTTGAATGGGGATTTTGTCAATGTTGAAAAGAGGCAAGAGAGGCAAGAGGAGCAAGAGGAGAGACATCCTTGAGCAAGTTTTCAAGTAAGGAAATTAAGATGGGTGACATTTTTATAATTGAGTTAATAAGTCATTAAAGTTTCCTTCAAATAAATGGAATTGAATGATTTCCAACTACCTTGAAAATGTGCATTTATTATTCTTTAAAATGCTTTGAAAATGTGCCACATGTTTTTTTATGTGAATGAATTATGAATTGATATGAGAATAATTTCAAATTGCTTCATAATTGTTGTATTTAATGCTTTTGAATGATTTGGGAAATGGCTATATGATTGGTATAGGATTTTGGTTAATGAAGTGTGAAATGATGATGGAATTGCATATAAAATATTTCATGCTCATGAAAGACAAATTTTCAAAATGTGCCACTTAGGCAATTGGTTTTCAAGTCATAAATTACATGTTATATGAGTTTGGAGTAATCCATTCAAGAATGTCACATACATGTTAACCAAGTGAAAGGCTTCTCTTGCCTGCCCGCTAGTGGCATAGAGCTCCTTCATGAACTTCCTCAAGTTTACGTCTACGCAAAACTACTATATAGGATTGTGATAATACATCAAGTTTACGATTACACAGGACCATTATATGGAAATGTGTATTTCGTCATGTTTATGGATCTACCCAAACCATTTTGATGTGCTTATGTGCTTATGAGATGTTAACAAGTTTGATGCATTCATAATTTGTAGTTTGTGAATTTCAGTTATGAATTTAAGAATGATACTTTTATGAATTTAATTAGAACTTGTATTGGAAAATGAACATTTCAAAGGTTTTGTGTTTTATGATTCAATGAGAATTTGCTATGATCATGAAGGTTGTAAATGGTTTTTTCTTATTACCGATTATAAAACTGTTACCCACGAGCTTTTAAGCTCACCCCCCCCCTTCCTTAACCTCTTCAGATGGTGAGCAAGATATTGATTGATCGAGTCAAGAGTCAAGGCATCACTCTAGTTTGCATATTTTGTTTTTGAAGCTAGATTTTGTAAAACAAGACTTAGTCGCATTTTGAGCAATTCTAGTTTATGTAAACTTTGTATTTTTGGTTTATGATGTAAGGTGGCTCAAAATTCCCACTAAAGCGTTATAAAACTCTTATCTTTTGATGTTAATGAAAATATATATACATTATGTTTTGCTCATGATTTCCCAAGTCTTTATATTGCATTCCCAAGCTTTTCATAGGGGTAGGAATTATGTTCTGAATTCAGGGCAAAACTGTATTAATCTAGGTATAACTAAATAAAGTTGTCTTCTAGAAAGTTATAGCTTATCCTCTTATCTTTCCAACAGTATAAAGTATGTAAATTTTGAGTATCAGAGTTGAGAGATATGAGCATTATAAGTGGTGATGCTGTGTAGGAGGTATGTACAGAATAGCTATAGTGATGATGAGAGTTTGTGTATGTGATGAGTCATTTTGAGTTGAGGTTTGTGAATTTAATGCACTCAAATTGGTAATTGAATGTTTAAGGAGTGTTATTGCATAAGAAGAAGTGAATTTGGGAAGCTTATGAGTGAAAGAAATGTTAGGATGGATGTAGGAAGCATTGGAGAGGCTTTGGAGGGGCTTGGGTATCCCCTATGTCCATTAGACAGACTTTAGGTCCATTAAATGGACCTTCTCAGGTCTGTGAGGACCCCTAGAATCGTCCATGTCCATTTAACAGACATCGGACCTTCTCGGATCTAAAATGGCCCCTAACCCCATGTATGTCCTTTAGGCAGACATGTATGTCTGTTTAGCAGACATACACTGTAAACTTGCATAAATTTGTATTTTTGATCCTCTAAATGGAAAAATCTTGCTTTGTGGTCTCATAAAAGTTGTAGATCTAGAAATCCTCTTTCAAATTGTCTATGAATCGCCTCATCCCGAGGTTTCTAGTGAAATTTATGCTAATTTTCCCATGATAGGTATATTATGATTGAGGGTATAAACATGTTTGAATCTTTTGGCCATAACTTCATCATCCGACCTCCAAATCAAATGATTCTTGAAGTAATAGATTCCTAACACATTTTTATATTACTTTGTAAAAATTGGTAGCTTTTATTTTTGATCTGACAAAGATTGATGGAAATATAGTGAGTGGTTGGTTGAGAGAGTATGACCAGGACATGAACATACTTTGGCTTTTTAAGCATAACTCCATCTATAAAACTTCGATTGAGATGATTCTTGCTTCAAATTAAACTAGGGACTTAGAGCTATATTTGTTTTAAAGAGTTCAAATTGTGATTTTGACGATTGACTGGTGTGGGCACACCAATCTTATGGGATGACGACTAATGAGGATTTATTGAAATAACCCTACAGGGTAATATGCTCATGTATTATGACTCTAAACGTTGGGCTCCGAAAATAGGGTCCAACACTTATAGTATCAGAGTGACTAGGTTTAGAAGTATCCTAGATATGAAATGGGTAGTTTAGGACATGAAATGGACATGTATTTTTTAAAAAGAACAACTTGCATTATTTTGAATTGTTTTACATGATTTGAAATTGTTTTGTATGAACTAAAGATTTTCAATGGTTTTAAATTGAAGGAGTGATTATACCGCCTTGAAAAAGAACTCGAGGAAGTCTGACTCAATCTAGCTCTCTTCAAGGGAGCACAGATGAATCCTATGTCCCACAAGAGGTAAGGACAGATTCTGCTCCTGATTCCGAGGCACCTAGTGTGCAACATGAAGTGCCACCGCCTCCTCCTCCTATGCCTCAAGCAAACCCTATGGATCTGCATTTCTTTCAAGACTTTGCTTAGTTTTTCACTTACGCCATGGATCAAGGGTCTCAAGTTCCAATGCAAGCTCCAGTGGAGAGGAGTGGGTAGTATGATAAGCTCTGTAAGTATGGAGCTGTGGATTTCAATGGGACTATCAGCCCTGAAGAGGCTGAAGCATGGTTGAAAAGGACTGAGAGAGTCTTGAATCAAATAAAGTGCTCTGACAAAGAGAAGTTAGACTATGCAGTCAGTTTACTACAGGGGAATGCATTTCATTGGTGGGAGTCAGTGCCCCATAGTCAGGATATACCACCGGTATTAACATGGAGGGACTTTTGGGAAGCTTTTAGGAGGAAATACTTTTCAAGGATCTATATCCAAAAGAAGGCCAGAGAATTTCTGAATCTCACACAGAAGGATATAAGTGTGAGTGAGTATGAGCTGAAGTTTACTTAGCTGTCACCGTATGTGGCTAACATTGTTGCTAACGAGGAGGTTAAGTGCCGCAAGTTTGAAGGAGGAATTCATTTAGGGATTAAGGAGAAAGTCCTGATCCACAACTTCTGTGACTACCAACAGTTGGTGGATGCTGCACTCCAGGCTAAAAAACTGGAGAATATAAAAAATGTAGTCAGCAGGAAGAGAAAGAACAAGGAGCAGTCTTCCAAAAAGGGAATGAGTGCTCCAATGCCTAAGAGGAGTATAAGGAGTTACCACACTCAGAGTGAAATGGGAAGTAGTGGCCTTGCTAAAAACAATTAGGCAAGGGCAGTTTCAAGGCAAACCTCTAATGTGGGAGGCACTGGAAGGACGGGGAGGAGTAGATACACAAACCCCCAATGTGAGCATTGTGGGAAACTTCACAAAGGAGAGTGCTTTAAGATACTTGGAGCATGTTTTCGATGTGGGGAGAAGGGATATATGATCAAAGACTGTCCCTAGATACCGAGGCAAGAAGGGGTCGCAGGTGCAAGCCCTAAGGAGGGCTGAAATAGTGGGAACTATGCCAGTCACTAAGATGGGCAATTCTGCAGTAGCGAGGAAGGCTATTCCTCCAAGAAGGTCAAGAGGTCAGACACAGACCAGGATATTTGCTATGACCAGAGAGGGAGCTACAGCCACACCTGAAGTTGTCACGGGGATGGCTCAGTTATTTAACTCTACAGTATATTTGTTAATTGATTCTAGTTCCACACATTCATTTGTTTCTGCAAGCATAAAAATGCATGGTGCCTATGGATAGTCCCTTAATTGTTAGTACTCCCTTAGGGAGAAAGGTGATAATAAGTCAAGTATATAGGGATTGTGAATTGTTTATTGAGGGAGCTAAACTGGTAGTGGATTTGCTACCGTTGGAGTTAAAGGGTCTAAATGTGATACTAGGAATGGAAGCCATGGAGAAATATTGTGCAAAGTTAGATTGTGGCCTTAAAGAGGCAGAGTTTGATCTTGGTAATGGTGAGAAGGTAACTTTTAAAGGGGATAGAAGGACACCATCACCCAAGATTGTTTCAGCTTTGTTAGCAGACAAGATGATGAGGAAAGGGTGTGAAGCCTTTTTGGCACATGTTGTGGACACTAATGTGAATGAAGGGAAGTTAGAACACCTTTCGATTGTGAGGGAGTTTCCAGATGTGTTTCCAGAGGACTTACCTGGTTTGCCACCGATGAGGGGAATTGAGTTTTCCATCGACTTGATTCCCAAAACCGCACCCATTTCTATACCACCGTATAGAATGGCTCCAGCTGAACTGAAGGAGCTTAAGGAACAGTTAAAAGAATTGTTAGAGAAGGGCTATATAAGGCCAAGTTCGTCACCATGGGGAGTGCCTGTTCTGTTTGTTAAGAAGAAGGATGGAACATGGCGAATGTGTATTAATTATCAGAGACTCAACAAGATGACCATTAAGAACAAGTATCCTCTACCCCATATTGATGATCGGTTTGACCAGCTACAGGGAACAAGTGTCTTTTCAAAGATTGATCTTAGGTTAGGCTATCATCAGCTCCAAAACAGGGAGTCTGATGTGAACAAGATAGCCTTTAGGATACGTTACGGGCATTATGAGTTTCTGATCATGCCCTTCGGATTGACCAATGCTTCGACTGCATTCATAGATCTTATGAATAGGGTCTTCAAGGAGTATCTGGATCAATTTTTTATAGTGTTAAATTTTGGTCTATTCCAAGAATGAAGAGGAACACAAGGAACATCTCAAGATAGTGTTGTAAACATTAAGGGAGAAAGAACTTTATACCAAATTCAGCAAGTGCGAGTTTTGGCTTCATAGAGTGGTATTCCTTGGACATGTGATTTCAGAAGATGGGAGTACATATTGATCCGAGGAAAGTTGAAGCAGTGATAAACTGGCATACACCCAAGACAGTAACAGAAGTGAGGAGTTTTCTGGGATTGGCAGGTTATTATAGGAGGTTGTGGAAGGATTTTCTATGATAGCGGCTCCGATGATCAAGATACTGAGGAAGAATCAGAAGTTTATCTGGAGTGATGAATGTTAAAAGAGCTTTGAGGAACTTAAGCACAGGTTAACAAGTTCTCCTATTTTGACTTTGCCCACAAGAGATGAGGGTTATACAGTATACAGTGATGCTTCGAGAAAGGGTTTGGGTTGTGTGTTGATGCAAAGAGACAAGGTAATAGCTTATGCTTTACGGCAACTAAAGCCTTATGAGTTGAAGTACCCGACTCATGATCTGGAATTGGTAGCAGTAATGTTTACCCTGAAGATTTGGAGACATTATCTGTATGGGGTTCAGATGAAGATTTTTACAGATCATAAAAGTTTATTCAGAAAGAACTAAATTTGAGACAAAGAAGGTGGTTAGAATTGCTCAAGGATTGTGACTTGTTGATTGAATATCATCCAAGAAAGGTGAATGTGGCAGCGGATGCCTTGAGTAGGAAATCCTCTATAGCTTATGTTCAAACAGTTTATCTGCAGTTATCGAAAGAAACGGCTAAGCTTAGGATAAGCTTAAAACAGGAGGTACCAAATTGTATTCTTGCTAATTTCAGAGTGAGACCGATACTCAGGGAAAAAGTTAATGAGTTACAAGCACAGGATGCAAAATTGAGTAAGCTCTGAGAAGGAATTCAGATTAGCAAGAAATCTGAAGTGGTAGTGAGGGATGATGAACTCATGGTTGTAGGAAACAGACTTTGTATCCTGAATTTTGAGGAAGTAAAGGATGAAATATTGGATGACGTACACAATTTGCCTTATGCCATGCACCCAGGTAGTACTAGGATGTACAGAGATCTAAAAAAGCATTTCTGATGGAAAGGCATGAAGAGAGATGTAGCAGAATATGTCAGCAAGTGTCTAATGTGTCAGCAAGTCAAGACTGAACATCAGGCACCTTCTGGCAAGTTAAAGTCATTGTCCATCCCTGAGTGGAAGTGGCAACGAGTAACTATGGACTTTCTGATGGGTTTGCCCAAGACTAGTAGGAGGCATGATGAAATATGGGTTATTATGGATCGTTTGACGAAGTCAGCCCATTTACTGGCAATTAAACAGACTGATTCTTTGCATGTGCTAGCAAAGAAGTATATTGATGAGATAGTGAGATTGCATGGAATTCCTAACTCTATAGTTTCAGGCAGAGATCCTCGGTTTACTTCAAGATTCTGGGGAAGCTTACAAGAGGCTCTAGGAACCAAGTTGAATTTTAGCACTACTTTTCATCCCAAGACAGATGGTCAATATGAGAGGACCATTTGGACCCTTGAGGGAATGCTTAGGACATGTGTGATGGATTTCAAAGGAGCTTGGGACGAGCACTTGCCATTGGTCGAATTTGCTTACAATAATTCGTACCATTCGAGCATTTAGATGGCTCCATATGAAGCACTGTATAGAAGGAGATGTAGAACTCCAATATGCTGGGATGAAGAAGGAGAAAGGAAACTGATAGGGCCAAAGTTACTTTAGATGACTGTAGACAAGGTCAACTTAGTTAAGCAACGACTTAAGGCAGCACAGGATAGAATGAAAAGTTATGCTGATGCACGTCACAAGGAGATGGAGTACGAAGTTGGTGAAAAGTCTTTCTTAAGACATCTCCTTGGAAAGGAGTCATGAGATTTGGCAAGAAACCCAAGTTGACTCCGAGATTAGTGGGTCCCTATAAGATTGTTGAGAGGATTGGACCGCTAGCCTATAGGTTGGCGTTGCCCCCAAAATTGTCACAGATATATGATGTCTTTCATGTGTTTATGTTGAAGAGATATAGATTGGATCCCTCACACATCATTTAGACCACTGAGGTTCAGTTAAGAGATGACTGAAGTTATGAGGAGATTCTAGTGGAGATTTTAGACACCAAGGAAAAGGTCCTTAGGAAAAGACAGTTCAACTAGTCATAATCCTGTGGAGAAACCATTCTATGGAAAAGGTCACGTGGGAGATCATAGAGGCCATGAGGGAAAAGTATCCACACCTCTTTAACGATTCAGGTAAGAATTTCAAGGACGAAATTCTTTTAAGAGGGGGAGAAATGTTGGCCCCTAAATTTTTTTGGATGGATAAACATGATTAGATTAATTTTGGGTTCTTGCTAGATTAATTTATGTTGGAATTAATTAGCATACTAATGTGAGTAGGATTTTATGACATAGGTAAATTGAATTAAAGTTTAAGGTGGTAAGTTTGCATAAGGGGCATTTTTGGAAGATCATTTAAGTGGGGAAAGACATAAGCTTAAAAGAAAAGGCCAAAGGGGCATTTTGCACCCGTTAAGAGTATAAGAGTAAGAGGAAAACTAGTTGGATTGTGTTAGAAGAAAGAGAAAAAAGAAGAGAGTGTCGTGGGTTGAGAGAAAAAAGAGAGTTGAGCTAGGTTTTAATTTTTCTTAGCCTTCAAGAGGGATTTTGGGGTTGAGAAAGAAGGGAGAAAGGAAGAGGAAGGTTAAAGCTTCCATTAGATCCAAGAAACTCATTGTTTAGTGAAGATTCAAGTTAAGTTGATGTTTTATTATTTGGATTTTTGGAAGGGATTTGGTTCAAAGAGCTTAGGAAGTGCATGGGTATAAATATTCTAGGATGAATTTCATGCATAGGTTTCTTTGGGTTTTCCAATTGGAATTCATTTTGAATGGGGATTTTTTCAATGTTGAAGAGAGGCAAGAGAGGCAAGAGGAGCAAGAGGAGAGACATCTTTGAGCAAGTTTTCAAGCTAGGAAATTAAGGTAAGTGACATTTTTATAATTGAGTTAATAAGCCATTAAAGTTTCTTTCAAATAAATGGAATTGAATGATTTCCAACTACTTTGAAAATGTGCATTTATTGTTCTTTAAAATGCTTTAAAAATGTGCCATATGTTTTTATATATGAATGAATTATGAACTGATATGAGAATGATTTCAAATTACTTCATAATTGTTGTATTTGTTGCTTTTGAATGATTTAGGAAATGGCTATATGATTGGTATAGGATTTTGGTTGATGAAGTGTGAAATGATGATGGAATTGCATATGAAATATTTCATGCTCATGAAAAGGTGCCATTTGAGCAATTGGTTTTCAAGTCATAAATTACATGTCATATGAGTTTGGAGTAATCCATTCAAGAATGTGATGTGCACGTTGACCAAGTTAAAGGCTTCTACTGCCTTCCCGTTAGTGGCATGGAGCTCCTTTATGGACTCCCTCAAGTTTACGTCTACGCAAAACCACTATGTGGGATTGTGATAATACGTCAAGTTTACGACTACACAGGACCATTATGTGGAAATGTGTAGTTCGTCATGTTTATGGATCTACCCAAACCGTTTTGATGTGGTCATGTGCTTATGAGATGTTATCAAGTTTGATGCATTCCTGATTTGTAGTTTGTGAATTTCGGTTATGTTTTGAGAATGATACTTTTATGAATTTAATTAGAACTTATATTGACAAATGAACATTTTAAAGGTTTTGTGTTGAAACCCCACCTTGGTGAGACATGTGTCCGACGTCCTACGTGACATCTAGATGCGCTGTAACACCCCACTCCCGCATGACCCAAACCCGACATCGACGGTGATATCCGAGTCAGTGCCCCGCGAGGGTGGCGTGCTACATCACTCAATCAAAACTCAGTATAATTATTTTTAACAATTTATTTAACACATACACACATATATTGTAATTTATGCGGAAAACAATTTTCATAAACAATTTAATGGCCTCGCGACCCTTTTCATAAATACAATTTATTTCAGTCTGTTGTTCTTACAGATTGACTTAATCAGTAATACAAAAATTTAGAAAATAAAAATACACTAATGCAGACGCGAACTGATCCCAACCACTTCTCTATTGTACTCGCATGCAGATGCCGTACACCCTTTGCCCAACGGGGTATTCTTCTGAGTCCTGAAAAATAATTGCAAATTTTGGGTGAGTTTTGCGAACTCAGTGAGAAACCATCA
>JANZLD010000006.1:22775175-22785465 GCA_026413575.1 Erythroxylum carthagenense | reverse complement strand
CATTCTACCCCTCCATGTAATGCCTTACCCTCTCAATCTTAAGTGGCCTTCCTATTTTGCCCTCATATACTTTTACTTTTTCATTTCCACTTACACCATACTATACTCAAATAAATCTTAATTTTCCATTAATACTTTCAATTCAATCAAACTACGCCATAAATCAATAACATCCAAAAAGAAAAATTTAAAGAAAAAAAATTTGGGGCCCAACAATTATCAAGATCTAACACTTCCAAACTAATTGCCAATTGTGTGATATAGGAACCAAGGATTAAAGGCTTAGATTTTTTGTGTAACACTGATTGAAATTGTGTTATTCACAAGAATGCACCTATCTATACACTACAGGAAATAAAATTCTACTTTAGACAAAGTTCCCACAGAATCCTTACGACCTAAAAATTGTACGCTAAGAGTCTATGAATCATTTTAAAAATAGGATTTCTGAAAAATGAACTCTTAGAAATACTAGTATTGTATGGATTAGTACCAACAAACCATTGATGCCATAATTCCAATGCATTGAAGTCTTCATGATAGTCACATTTAGCATTGATAAACATCTCAATTTCAATTTCAGCATTATAAAAAAATCCTATAGCGACAATGAATTCAGCAATAGATAACGCAAATTCTTTCCCCATCATCCAAAATTCGACAACCTCTTTCGTGAACACATCAAACTCTTCATTACAATTAAATTTGAATGTGCTATAGAATTCCTTAGTTAATTCAACATATGCAGGGTAACTAATTCTACCAAAGACAATCCAGCCAATTGGACCCATCATTTGTGTAAATGAATCGTAAACTTGTAGTCGAAAAGTATACACTTACGAGGATAAATTTTTCTTTCACTAGGTTTTTGAAATTGTGTCGTATCTTCTAGAAGTCAGAAAGATGTGTAGCCACCAATTCTAGCATTCCATTAGCTTTGGTTTTCAACCTCTTTTCCTCTCCTTATTCGATGTCGTGTTAATGGTCCTAGGGTAGCAGCTGAGCTTGGTGTTGTCTGCATGTGGGTCGCAGTAGTGGGTCATTCGGTGGTTGAAGTAGGTTGTAGTGGAGGAGGAAGCTCAACAGCAAACCTTATTGGATTTGCTAGTCTGCGAGATTCACTTTTTCTATTTGGCATTGTGTTGAATTCGTGAAAACACAGACCTAAAAGTTGCAAAAGAAGAGGAACGAAACCAGTAAAATCACAAGTTAGGGATGGGTGTGTTTTCAATGGAAGACAAATTAAAAGATGGGTGTTGTGTGGAATTATAGTGTGCACGAAATTGATAAGGAGGTATGAAATCTGTAGTGAAAATCGACAGTGAGAGAAGTTGAATGAAAGAAGAAGAGGGAAAAGAGAAGGGGAAATAAGGGGTGGCAAGAAGAACAAAATTTTTCGTTTTTTAATTAAAGGATAAAATTAAAATAGCATAATTGAATATGTTAAATTAAATTGCTAACTAAACTGAAATAAACCTAAAACTGAAAATAAAAAATTACCAAAAGATAAAAAGCATAAACAAACCTGAAAAATTTACGAGTTCCCCCGAATGCGCTTCTTTAAAGTCTTTAGCTAGACATGTTTCTTTACTTACCTGATTAGAAATAGGTTGGAGATACCAACTCTATTTCTTCCACTTGCTCAACCGGAAAGTTCTCATAATATGGCTTCAGGCGATGGCCGTTAACTTTAAATACCTTAGAGGTATCTGAACTTTGAATTTCTACCATAAGAAAAAACATTAGTATCAATAAATGGTCCAAGCCAACGAGATCGTAATTTTCCTGGAAATAACTTAAGCTTTGATTGATAAAGAAGAACTTTCGGTCTGACTGAAAATTATTTCCTAGAAATCATTTTATCATGAAAAGCTTTAGTTTTTTCCTTATAAATTTTTGCATTTTCAAACACTTCGTTACGAATCTCCTCTATTTCTTACAATTGCAATTTCTTATTGTTACCAACTTCTATCTGATCCATATTCAACTATTTCACAACCCAAAAAGTTCTATGTTCTATTTCCACAAGTAAATGACAAGGCTTAAAGGAAACTAACCTCTAAGGCGACATGCCTATCAGAGTTTTGTACGCACTTCGGTACACCCATTAAGCATCGTCCAATCGTAAGCTACAATCCTTTCTATTCGGATTCACCACTTTCTCCAGTATGTATTTGATCTCCCTACTGGACACTTCAGCTTGTCCACTTGTTTGCGGATGATATGCTGTGAAAACTCGATGGGTGATACCACATCTCTTCATCAAAGCCTAAAAAATCTTATTGTAGAAATGGGTTTTTCGATCACTAATGATAGCTTTAGGCATTCCGAACTTGAAAAAAAATGCTAGATTTAACAAAATCTATAACAGTTTTAGCATCGTCAGATAAAGTAGCCCTAGCTTCAACCCATTTTGAAACAAAAATCCACAGCTAACAAAATTTAGTTCTTACCAAAGGAAGAAGGAAAAGGACCTATAAAGTCTATTCCCCAAACATAAAAAATCTCATATACTAAGATGTTCATGAGTGGCAATTGATTTTTGAATCCTAAGTTACCTGTTCTTTCACAATGACCGCAAGACTTGCAAAACATGTAAGAGTCATAAAATAACTTAGGCTAAAATAGTCCACATTCTAAATTTTTTTGAGCAACTCTTTTGGGACCAAAGTGTCCCCCACACACAGATGAATGACAAAAATGTAAAACAGAAGGAATTTCATCATCTGTGACACATCTCCTAACAATCTGATCAGAACAAAATTTCCAAAGGTGAGACTCATCCCAAATGTAATATTTCGCTTCTTGCTTGATTTTATCTCTCTTAGCTCTAGATAAATCACTAGGTAAAGACTTAGTTGCTAAAAATTTTACTATGTTTGCATACCGTGGAATTACTTGTTGAATTGCGAAAAGATTCTCATCTGAAAATTTGTCATGAAGAACATCAGATGCGGTACTTGGAGTGATCCTGCTTAGGTGATCGGCCACTAAATTTTTAGCTCATTTTTTATCGTGGATTCAAATTCTTAAAGAAGTAAAATCCATCGAATCAATCTCAGCTTGGCTTCTATCTTATTCACCAAATATTTCAGAGCTGCGTGGTCTGAATATATGATCACCTTCGTGTCCAACAGGTATAACCGAAACTTCTCCAATCCAAAGACGACCGCTAAAAACTCCTTCTCCATTGTAGAATAATTTTTCTACACATCATTAAGTGTAATGGATGTATAATAAATAACATGAGGTACCTTGTCCACTTTTTGGCCCAGCATAACACCAACTGCATAATCTGAAGCGTCTCACATCAACTCGAATGGCATGTCCCGTTTCGGTGGCTGAATAATCACCACTGTAGTGAGTTGCTCTTTGAGTTCATCAAATGCACCTTTGCATAGCTCGTTGAAATCAAAATTCACGTTTTTGGAGCAATCTACATATAGGTTGCACAATTTTGGAGAAGTCCTTGATAAATCGCTAATAAAAACCTATGTGACCTAGAAAAAAATGAACTTCCCGCATAGTTTTGGGGTAAGATAAAGATTGAATAACATCTATCTTAGCCCTATCGACTTAAATTCCCTTCAAAGAAAAAATATGACCCAAAATAAGTTGTTCATCATTCAAAATTTTCATGGTGTTATATACATTGAACTTAATTAATTCATCATCGAATTCCATTATTAAAGATCCATCATGAACATCTATTTTCGTCCTAGTGGTTTTCAAGGACGATTTTTCGAATAAAATCAGAGTGGAAGAAGATGTATCATCTGTGGCCATATGCAAAACATAAAAATCAACCAAAAAAAGCATATTCCCTACTTGAACCAAAATATCTTCTAATACACCCTTCGGATAAGCATTTGAGTGATCCGTTAATTGAATCACTATATTAGTTTCTTTAAGAGGTCCAACATTTAAAGATTTATAAAAATCATATGGTATGACATTTATGGACACACCTAAATCTAACATAGCCCTTTCAATCAACAAATCACAAATTTGACATGGGATAGTAAACATACCTAGGTCTTGACATTTGGGTGGAAGCTTTTTCTTTTGCAAAATTGTTGAAACATTATCCCCTATTTACTCTTTCTCATCAAATTTTAATTTCCCCTTCGAAGTGCAAAGCTCCTTAAGGAATTTTCCATATCGTGGAATTTGTTTAATTGCGTCAAGGAGAGGAATATTTATTTGAAATTTTTAGACAGTCTCCCAAATTTCCTTCTCTTGCTCTTCCTTCTTTTCTTTGGCAAATCAACTTAGAAAAGGAGGCAGAATCACCATATTTTGTATCTTGTTTTACACCATTTTTAGATGTGAAGATGCCTTTTGCATGATTTCTTCTTCTACCTGTCTTCTTGCATTTTTTGGAAGTGGTTCCTACAATCCCTTACCACTCTGCAACGTGATAGCCTTTGCACTTTGTTTGGGGTAGATCTCTGGTTGTGCTGGAAATTTTCAGAAGTTCATGCTTCCAATTGATTTATGGCAATTGCCATTTGACTCATTTGATTTTCAATATTTTGAATACTTGCTTTAGTATTCTGCTGAAACGTCAAAGTGTTAGTGGCTAGAGATTGAACTATATCTTCCCAGGAAGCCTTAGCTTCAGAATTGGATATTGTATTTTGATTTTATCGAGGCATATACGATTTTCTATACTGGTGGAAATTTGTGGTTGCTTGTTGCCCTTGAGGATTCCCATATGTCAAATTCAGGTGATCGCACTACCCCAGATTATAGATGTTAGAAAATGGATCATATTTCCTTTGACTTGGTCTAGAAAATCCTCCCACGGCATTCACATATTCTGCATTTTCCTTCTACAAAATCGAACATACATTAGTAGAATGTCCTAACATTGAAAATATTCCATATACCTTTGCTTCTTCTTTCTTCGTAACCGCCAATTGTCACACCAAAGAAATATGCTCATCCAATCTTTTCTCCAATGTAGTCACATTCACTTCATTCATGCTTTTTGATCCATGCCCAGTATGTATTCCAAATTGTTAGGTATTGGAAGCCATGTTTGCGAGCAATTCCCTTGCGACCGTTGGTGTTTTATCAACTAAGACACCACCGCTTGTAGCGTTAATCATACTCCTATCCAAAAGCAAAAGACCTTTGTAGAAATATTGAATCAATAACTGGTCTATTATTTAGTGGTGTGGACAGCTAGCACAGAGTTTCTTGAATCTTTCCCAATATTTGTAGAGTGTTTCTCCCTTATGTTGTTGTATTCCATAAATTTCTTTTCGAATGTTGACTGCTTTAGATGCTGGAAAATATTTCTCAAAGAAGAGCCTCCTCATTTTAACCCATATTTGCACATTTTCTTCAGCTGAATAGTACAACCAATCTTGAGCATCATCTTTAAGGAAAAATGGGAAGGCCTTTAGCTTAATCTGCTCTTCCATCACATTCGTAGGCTTCATTCCCATGCAAACCATGTCAAATTTCTTCAAATGCTTATACAGATCTTCTTCCGGTAAACCCCAAAAAGTAGGTAATAAATGAATTAGCTCAAATTTTAATTCAAAAGTATTGTTATCACTTAAATTCACAAAGCTGATGTAGTGGGGCTGTTGAGCGTCCGTAGGCGCAACTAGTTTGCGAAGAGTGCAGTTTGATGCCATCTGTTCCATTTTCTGCGTTTGTTGCTACTATTTCATCTATTTTCGTAGCCTCTTTGTTGTCTTCTCGATCTCTGAATCAAATAACAATTAGGTTGTTTTGTTTACATGTGTAACATACATATACTGTTGAGAAATTCTCCAACAACGGCGTCAAAATTTGATACTGTTGTCTCCTGTAACCAAATTAAAAAAGAAACCAACTTCTGTTAATACAAATTAATGTAGTAGCGGTAAGTGGATATTGTTCCCATAAGGAATTTTAACGATGAAGAGTTTACGAGTTCAAAACTACGACAAAGTAAAAAGGGGTATTTTGGTTTAAGTTCACGACAATGTAGAAAAAAAGACAAAATTTGAAAATTAAGTAATAATTAGATCTTAAAATTTAATAGAAAACCTTGGTTTTGGGTCACCGATGTTATCACGCTAAAATGGATCCTTGATATAAAATTTCAGTTCATTAATAAACATTCATTGGGGGATGTTTTCTCTTAAGTGTAATGACTATAAACATGTATTCTAAGCATTCTTATTAATCAACAACCTAGATACGATCATAGGTTCAATCGAATAATAGCTTTAAGAACTAAGAAACCAATGAACAAGATAATACATGTACGACATGTAATTAATCAAGATGAGTATCTTCTTAGAATTTGCAACTCTAATGCAAAGAAGGTAATCCTAACTACTACTTGTAATTAACAAAATTGAAGGTCATATTTCACTAATCTAGCTATTAAACGAATCAATCTCGAGTTGCATACCTAGAAATCAATCAATTCAATTAGAAAAAGTAATTAAGAAGATACTCAATATTCATCAACAAAACAAACTTTATTGAAACATCTCACACATAATAGACGATAACTTGGTTTCCCTTAAGCAAGAGAAGGGTTTTAGCTACTCATAATGGAATTGAAAATCAAAGAAATAACAAAATACATGGTCTCCATCCCTGGTCTTTTCCTAGAGAATGCGAAAATCCCTAGAAGAAAAGTGTAGAAATTGAGAATCAATAGTGGCTATCGAGTAAATAGAAGAAAAAAATGCAAAAACGTAAAAACTAGTCCTAAGTGTGCTATCGTGAATAGTAACACGTCTTGCCTCTTTAATGCCTCCGATCCCTTTCTTTTCTATCCTCCCTTGTAGATCACACCTCCCACGTGTTTAGATTGCAAATCTCTAGCAATATGATCTTCCAAGATTATGAAAATCTTAAACGAATCATATTTGAATTTGAAAACAGATCTGTAGATATTTTCCTTCCTTGCACGAGCCCACGCTTAGTCACTAAATTTGCTATAAATCTAGAATTTTGGATTTTCTTTGGATCTTTTTAATTCAATTTCATCTCTTAAATGTTGATAATCATCTAAGAACAATTATGAGACAATTCCATTAATTTTGAATAATAATTTAAACACATTAAAGAGAATTAAATACAAAATAAACACAAATTGACAGCTTAACAAGTATGCAGTAGAATTTTGTCAAGTAAGTGTTAGCCCTGAAATTGGTCAAGATGGATTTGTTAGGCTGAGTTTTGATACAATTCCTCTTGTCATAAGATCATCAGATGCTCACCTTATAAGGCAGTGTATGGAAGAGACCCCCTCCTTTACTCAGGTATGATTAGACCATGCTTACCACTAATTCTAATATGGAAAAGATGTTGCGACAACATAATAATATTCTTTTGGAAGAAAAGGAACAACTACATAAAGCTTAAAATCAAATAAAATTGAATAGTTTAGCACTCGAGAGATGTAGAATTCCAGGTGGGAGAGAATGTTTATTTAAAATTGTAGCCCTATAGGCAAAATTCATTGTCCTAAAAGATCGATGAAAAATTATCTACATGTTATTTTAGGTCTTATACAATTATTGGAAAGGTTAAGAAGGTGGCTTATAAGTTTGATTTACTAAACAGTTTGGCCACACACCCCTACCTTTCACATGTCTCAATTTAAAAGAGTTGAATCTAAAAAGGTTCTAAATAGACCCGAGGAGTAGAGCCTAACTTTTTTAATCACTTGGAGGTAGCTGGTTGAATTTAAGGCCATTTGGTAACCATGAGCTTGCTTAAGGAGTATTCTCCAACATTTTACCTTGAGGAAAATGTTTGTTTCAAAGGGAGAGGTGATATTAGGCCCCAAGTTACATGGGTATATCAAAGGTAGGGAAAGAAAAGTAAGAAACAAAATCATTCGGGCTGGATAGTCAGACTGCGAGACTAGAAGAATGTTCTAGTTGTTTTTAGAGTTTTTACATGTTAATATATCATTAAAGGAAAAATGGTCAACTTCTAGAATTTGGTAATTTGACAAAGTTTATTATTTTTGTTACTATAGGGTATAGTATTTGGGGTAAGGGAATAAGGTAGCAAGGGGACAAATTGGTGAATTTTGTTTTAAGAATCCTTTTGTTCAAGGGTAAAGATGGCATATTAAGGTATTCCTAAAATGCAGTTAGGGAATCAAATTGGTTGGGCCTCAAGTCAAACTTGGGCTGCTGAGTTTGTCTCACCCTAAGGTTCGACATAGATATGTAAAATGATGTTGTTTTTTGAAAACGATGTCATTTTTACATTTTAATTAAAAAGAAATTTAGGTCTGGATAAGTCGAGCTTGGGCTCTGGTTGAGTTGCCTCTGGCCTAGTCTAGCTTAGGTTTTGATCCCCATTGTTGTTCTTTCCTCTTATTTTCTCTCCCTCTTCTACCACACATCTACTGCACCTCTTTTCTTTTGACTTACCTAAGGTTCTTTTATGATTTGGCAACATCCAAGTAAGTTTTTCCTTACTTTTACATTAATTAAACTTGAAATTTTGATTATTTTGTCAAGTTTAGGGGTTTTCATCTCCAAAATGCTAAGGTTGTGCAATTTTTGAATCTTAGGCTGATTTCATTTGATTTTGTGCTTGATTTTCAATTACAGGTTGAATTTAATCCTTTTCTATATGAATTGCTAGAATAATTAGATTAATTACATATGAGTTCAATGAAATTAAATTTAGGTATGCACATTTTGCTCACTTTGTGATAAATTATATTGATTTTTGTTAGATTATGTTTAATATGTTGCTTTTCTAGTAATTAGATGTTATTTCCTAGTTTAATTTCGTTTCAATTTTTTGCATAAACTAGGTTCTAATTTTGTTTAGTATAGGTTTACTTGTTAAATTATGTAATTGCATGTTTAATTTTAAGAATCGCAAAAGTAATTGCATATTTAGATTATTTTTATTGGTTAATTTCATTTACTAATTTGTTATTAATTCATTAGTTTAATTGTCTAAATATTTTGTTAATTACATTATTTCTAGTTTAATTTAAATTTAAATTATTTGTTTTCACAATTTTGTAATGTAATGAGTGTATGAATTAAGTGTAGGGAAAAAAATTTGTTTGTATTATTATTATTTTTTAGTTTTAGGCACAACAATGAGAAGGAAAGAATTTCCTACCCAAAAAAAAATAAAAGAGGTACCAAGGAATAGACAAAGAGGAGAAGGGTCATCTAAAGTCTCAAGTAAGTCTCACTCACTACCAGCATGACCAACTGTAGTATATCTACCAGAGTGACATGAAATGTTACTCTTCAATGTCGGAGCCCACAAGGAACAGTTCCTATGGCTCAAGGATAAGAGATTTGGGTTTGTTTTAAAATATGTATGCATTTTAAATCTAATTGTAATAGTTAATGAAGATGAATGGTACAACACATCAAGTAAACTTACGTGATTAATAATCATGTTACATTTAAATTGTATAAAATTTTTCAATATATCATTATTGGTAATGACAAGCCTTAACTTCTTAATCCTTTTTTACCTTAAAAGGTAATGAGTCCATATTATAAGTGTTAATTAAGAGAGATGAGATATAGTGTTAAGATTAAAACTATGGATGACAATGACAAAGTGACTTCGTTTTTTATAAAAGCAATGTCATTTTGTACCTTGCTATTGAGCCATGGGATGGGGTTAGGCCACAAAAACTCAAGCCATGGCCTAGTCAACCTAGGCCAAAGTTGGGCCGGGTCAAACCATATTTTCTATCCTTAATTAAAACTACAAAGTTGCCATATTGCATTTCATTATTATTTGAAACTATGAAGTATTGATATTATGACTTAATTAACTAATCAAATCTTATAATATAGTGCATTCTATTTATAATTCATGGATTTACGTATAATGACTTCAAATCCAAAACATCTTATATCATATAACATAAGAAAGAATATAAATCTTGATTTCAAGTAATCAGTTCAATGTTAAGTCAATTAAAAATGAAAGTTATATAATTCATGAAAGAATATTTAAATAGAATTTCTATTGATAAATTGATTTGCTAATTTTTTTAAAATTTAAATTTTAAAATGTTAAATTTTAAACATTTTAAAGAACATAATCTTTGATTTTGTTAATAAGAAGATTTTGAATATTTCCAACTATATGAGAGGTCTATTTTTTATAAACTAATTAATATGTATAACATAAACACAGATTTAATTGAAACTTATGATTTTTATGTTGTATCTATTGGACCCCAAAATTTTTTTCTAATTGATGTTATTAAGCATGAATTGTGTTAATTATGTGTTTATGCCTTAGTTTGATTAAATTGGGAGT
>JANZLD010000006.1:22754202-22775075 GCA_026413575.1 Erythroxylum carthagenense | reverse complement strand
TTGCTGAGTGCCCCAATTGATTAATGCTGTATTGTAATTTGATCACCGAAATAGTGTTTTGTTGAAAATGATTTCGTGTTAGAACGGGCCCAAATTATTTACTGATAGTGCGCACTCGATGGGTTTTAAACAAAAAAAAAGTATTACCGAGTTTTAAACTGCATTGACTGCTCTAGCATACCACCCTCGCGGGTCGCGGGCTCGGATATCATAGTCGATGTCGAGTTCGGTTCTCGCGAGAGTGGGGTGCTACATTTTGGGTTACCGATGTTATCACGCTAAGATGGATCCTCGATATAAAATTTTAATCATTAATAAACATTCATTGGGGGATGTTTTCTCTTAAGTGTAAATGACTAGAAGCATGTATCCTAGCATTCTTATTAAATAACAACCTACATATGTTCATAGGTTCAATTGAATAATAGCTTTAAGAATCAAGAAACCAATTAGCAAGATAATACATGTACAACATACAATTAATCAAGATGAATATCTCCTTAGAATTTCCAATTCTAACGTAAAGAAGGCAATCGTAATTGCTACTTGCAGTTAACGAAACTGAACGTCATATTTTATTAATCTAGCTATTGAACGAATCAATCCCTCGTGCGCACCTAGAAATCAATCAATTCAATTAGAAAAAGTAATGCAGAAGATATTCAATATTCATCAATGAACAAACTTTATTGAAACATCTCACACATAATAGGTGATAACAAGGTTCCCCTCAACCAAGAAATTTAATTTAGCTATTCATAACAAAGGTAGAAATCAAAGAAATAACAACACAACGAGTCTTCATCCCTAATCTTTCTTGAAGAATACGAAAATACTAGAAGAAAAATTGTAGAAAATGTAAAAAGACTGAAGGAGCAAAACTGCATAAATGCTCCTATTCTAACTCTACTGGGATGACGTGAACAACGACGTTTTTCCCCTTTTAATGCCTCCAGATCCCTTCCTTTTCCATCATCTCTTTCAGATCATATCTCCCACATGTTTTGCTTGTAAATCTCCATCAATCTGATCTTAAAATATTATGAAAATCTCAAACAAATTAGATTTAAATTTTGAAAGTAGATCTGGATATTTATTTCATCCTTGCACGTGCCCAAGCTTAGTCATTAAATGGTTGCCAAACTTGGAATTTTGGATTTTCTTCATTTCTTTTGCATCTTTTTGATTTAATTTCATCTCTAAGGTGTTGAAAATCATCTTTAAAAAATTATGAAATAATTTCATTAATTTTGAATAATAATTTCAACACATTAAAGAGAATTAAATGCAAAATAAGCATAAATTGATTAATTTACAAATCCCCCCACACCAAACCTTTGCTCGCCTTCGATAAAACATGTCAAACCACTACACTCCATCAATTCATCCTTCATAAGATCAAGTACACACAATCCATTAACTTGGGCCAATAAGACTTAAGTTGCAACACATCTGAAAATCACTTTTCACTTATACAAATAAACAAAGTCAAAATAAGACACCTTTGTTCAAAGGCAAATATGAAACTCAAGTCAATCCTTCTCACAGATTTCGCTTTTACACTCAAGTGTTTAAGGTTTAAGTGTTTCGGTCAAATCTCTCTCTAACAGATTGCATTACCATAGGCTTGCAATTTCACTAGTTATCATTCATTCAGATTACATGAGATAATAGATCATAAGGACTTTATTCAAGGTTGTAATAGGGCTAGGTTCATAAGTGAGGTAAAATTGGCAAAAGGTTAATCACAAGTATTCACAATCTATCAAGTAAAAGGGATACTCAAATTAAAATTCTGAGATAAACACATGACACAAAGGGTTACAACTACTCATACTAACTCATGCTACTATGCTTTTTTCTTTTTTTCTTTTCTCTTTCTGTTTTTCTAAATTTTTTTCTTTTTTTCTTTCTTCTTTTTTTTGTTCATCTTTTTGAATAACGCTAAACACAAGGGAAAACAATTAAAAAAGGAGAAATTGCTAGTGGCAAAATTTAATAAACACAGGAGTAGAAGCACCCATAAAAGCATCTCAGAACAAAATACAAAACAAAAGCCCTAAATTACTCAATGCTTCATTCAACCTGTGATAAGGTAAGGCTAATGGGGTTTTTGGGTTTCAATGTAAGGTGATTGATTGAAAAACAAGACTAAAGGCTCAAAATTGTGTGCAAAGGAATAGTAATTAGGTGGGTCATTTTTAAGCTAAAGGGTTTAAACCAAGGAAGGCCTTAATCATGTATATATCCTATGTAATCAAATAAATTCGAACAGGTTTCGTGTGAGTTATGAAGGCAACATGAATATAGGAGCATCACACAATTCAAAGAAATACAATGACATAAAGATGTTGTCATTTAGGCTCAAATTATGCTCACAGGTTTAACTTAAGAATTCACTTCAATTCCACCATTACCTCATCACTCAAATGTAAAAATTTTGACTACGTCTATAAGATTAGTTATTGCAATCAATCAACATGATTCAACTTAACACTCACTTAGCCCAATTTAATTTCATATATATAATCAATCTCATCCAAACTAATATGACAAAGCTTCATGGTTTAATACACAACATTCATGCAAAAAACACACAAAAACTGGAAAATAATCACACACCAAAACTGCAATTCTTTCCCCCACACCTGGACCAACATTGTCCTCAATGTTAAAGAAGGAAAAATATAAAGGAAAAGGTTAAAGAAAGCTTCTCTATTATAGAAGTGTCGAAATCGTGGTGTTGGCGGATGTGGCAGTTGAAATCCTTCATACTCTCAATAAACCATCCAATTGTGCTACAAACGGTGCATTTTTTGTTCGATCCTACTAATATGATCCTCCAAATCGGTGTCACATTGTTGATGGCTACTAGTTTTAGCTGGGGGAGCCCGACTTCATTCTGCTGAGGATCTCGTAGTGGGAAGAGTGGTTGACTCGGAATGGTGAAAGCGATGTGGCTACAACTAAAATCCACAATTCCCATCCTACTCAAACAATCCAAGTCCAATCATTCTATATTACAAGCCACATTCATGTCAATATTATCAAGATCCAATAATTCTAAATTAATGGCCAATTGTGTAATATATTAACCGAGGATCAAAGGTTTGGATTTCTTAAACAGCACTGATTGAAATTAAGTTATAAACCAAAAACTTAAATTCACAAGAATGTGTCTATCCATACACCATAGTAAATAAAATTCTACTTTCGACAATGTTTCCGTAACATCTTTACGACCCAAAAAATTGTATGCTGAAAGTTTATGGATGATTTTAAAAACATGATTTCTAAGAAAGGAACTCTTAGAAATACTAGCATTATATGGATTTGTATCAACAGACCATTGACTCCATAATTCGAATGCATTAAAGTCTTCATGATAGTCACATTTAGCATTGATAAACAACTCAGTCTTAATTTCAGTAGTCGAAACAAAACCCATACCAACATTGAATTCAGCAATAGATAACGCAAATTCTTTCCCTATTAATTGAAATTCAACAACCTCTTTTGTGAACACATTAAACTCGTCAATACAATTAAATTGGAATGTGCTATAGAATTCCCTTGTTAATTCGACATATGCAGGGCAATTAATTCTAGCAAACACACTCTAGCCAATTGGACCCATCAATTGCGTGAAAGAATCATAAACATGCAATGCTTCAAGCGTGTCAGAAAGATTAGACTTATAAGGATAAATTTTTCATTCACTGAGTTGTTGAAATCGTGTCGTATCTTTTGGAAGTCGGAAAGATGTGCAACCCCCAACTCTAGTGGTCCATTTGCTGTTGTTTTCGAATTCTTTGCCTTTCCTTATCCTTTGGCATGTTCGTGGTGCTGGACTAGCAATTGTTTATGCTTGGGCTATTGTAGGAGGTGGTTCGGTGGTGGTTGACGTGGGTTGTGGTGGAGGAGGAAAGTCAGCAGCAAACCTTATGGGAGTTGCTAGTCTACGAGAATCACTCTTCTTCCTTGGCATTATGATGATTTCGTGAAAAATGCAAATCTGGAAGTTGCAAAAGAAAAGTAACAAAACTAGCAAAATCACAAGTTAGGGATGAGAGTATTGTCAGTGGAATGCAAATTAAGAGATAGGTGTTGTGTGGAAATGTAATGTGCACGAAATTGATAAGAGATTTTGGAATCTGCAGTGAAAACGATAGTGAGAGAAGGTGAATGCAAGAAGAAGAGGGAGAAGAGAAGGTGAAATAGGGGGCGGTAGGAAGAACCAAAAAATTTTGTTTTTTCTTTTTTTCTTTTTAATTTTTAAATTAAAAGATGAAAAAATGATAGAAATAAAAATTTTAAATTAAATTCCTAACTAAATAAAATAAACATAATGAAATGAAAATAAAAAACTGCTGAAAAATAAATAACATAAACAAACCTACTGGTTTCCCCGAATGCACTTCTTTAAAGTCTTTAGCTGGACATGTTTCTTTACTTACCCGATTAGAAATAGGTTGGGGGTACCAACTCTATTTCTTCCACTCGCCCGACCGAAAAGTTTTTATAGTATGGCTTCAGCTGATGTCCAGTAACTTTAAATACCTTAAAGGTATCTAAACTTTAAAATTCTACCGTACCATGAGAAAAAGCATTAGTAGCAATAAACGGTCCAAGCCAACGAGATCGTAATTTTCCTAGAAATAACTTAAGCTTTGAATGATAAAGAAGAACTTTTTGTCCGATTGAAAAATGTTTCCTAGAAATCATTTTATCATGAAAAGTTTTAGTTTTTTCCTTATAAATTTTCGTATTTTGATACATCTCATTACGAATCTCCTCTAATTCTTGCAATTGCAATTTCCTATTGTTACTAACTTCCACCTGATCCATATTTGATTGGTTTACAGCTCAATAAGCTCTATGCTCTATTTCCAAAGGTAAATGACAAGGCTTACCGAAAACTAACGTGTAAGGGGACATACCTATAGGAGTTTTATACGTAGTTTGGTATACCCACAAAGCATCATCCAATCGCAAACTCCAATTCTTTAAGTCTGGATTCACCACTTTCTCTAGTATAGATTTGATCTCTCTATTGGACACCTTAGCATGCCCACTTGTCTGCGGATGGTAGGTGGTAGAGACCTGGTGTGTGATACCACATCTTTTCATTAAAGCTTCAAAAATCTTGTTGTAGCAATGGGTTCCTCGATCGCTAATGATAGCTCGAGGCATTCAGAACCTAACAAAAATATTAGATTTAACAAAATCTATAACAGTTTTAGCATTGTCAGATATAGTAGCTTTAGCTTTAACCCATTTCAAAACGTAATCTACAGCTAACAAAATGTAGTTATTACCAAAGGAGGAAGGAAAATGACCCATAAAGTCTATTCTCCAAACATCAAAAATCTCACATACCAGAATGTTCGCGAGTGGCATTTGATTCCTCGATCCCAAGTTACCTGTTCTTTGACAACGATATCAAGACTTGCAAAATATGTAAGATTTATAAAATAACTTAGGCCAAAACAGTCCACATTCTAAAATTTTGCGAGCAGTTCTTTTAAGACCAAAGTGTCCTCCACACACAGACGAATGACAAAAATGTAAAATAGATGGAATTTCATCATCTGTGACACATCTCCTAACAATCTGATCAGAACAAAATTTCCAAAGGTGTGGCTTATCCCAAATGTAATATTTAACCTCTCGCTTGATTTTATCTCTCTCAGCTCTAGATAAATCACTAGGTAAAGACTTAGTTACAAAAAAGTTTACTATGTCTGCATACCATCGAATTACCTGTTGAATTGCGAAGAGATTCTCATCTGAAAATTTGTCGTGAAGAACGTCATATGGGGTACTCGGAGTGATCCTACTTAAGTGGTCAACCACCAAATTTTTAGCTCCTTTCTTATCGCGGATTTCCAAATTGAATTCTTGAAGAAGTAAAATCCATCGAATTAATTTCGAGTTGGCTTCTTTCTTGTTCACCAAATACTTCAAAGCTATATGGTCTGAATAGATGATCACCTTTGTCCCCAATAGGTATGATTGAAACTTCTCCAATCCAAAGATGATTGCTAAAAACTCCTTCTTCATCGTAGAATAATTTTTTGGGCATCATTAAGTGTCATGGAAGCATAATAAATAACATTAAGTACCTTGTCCACTTTTTGGCTTAGCACAACACCAACTGCATAATCCGAAGCATCGCACATCAACTCGAAGGGCATGTCCCATTGCGATGGCTGAATAATCGACACTATAGTGAGTCACTCCTTGAGTTCATCAAACACACTTTTGCATGGCTCATTGAAATCAAATTTCACTTCTTTTTGGAGTAATCTACACATGGGTTGTGCATTTTGGAGAATTCCTTGATAAATCACCTATAAATTCCTACGTGACCAAGAAAAGAATGAACTTCCCGCACAGTCACGGGGTAAGATAAAGATAGAATAACATCTATCTTTGCCGTATCGACTTCAATTCCTTTCGAAGAAATAGTATGACCCAAAATAATGCCTTGATCAACCATGAAATGACACTTTTCATAATTTAAAACCAAATTAGTGTCAATACAACGTTTTAGCACTTTTTCAAGGTTGACAATGCATGTTTCAAAAGGCTCTCTATAAACCGTGAAATCATCCATAAAAATTTCCATGCAATTTTTCACAAGAGTGAAGAAAATACTTACCATACACTGTTTAAATGTTATGGGTACGTTGCACAACCCAAATGGCATTCTTCGGTAAACAAAGGTGTCAAATGTATATGTGAAGGATGTGTTCTCCTGATTCTTTGATGCTACCAAAATGTGGTGATATCCTGAATAGCCATCTAAACAATAATAATGAGATTTACCTGCAAGTCTTTCAAGCATTTGATCAATAAATGGAAGCGGAAAATGATCTTTTCTAATAACTAAATTAAGCTTCCTATAATATATGCATACCCTCCAACCATTTTGAACATGAGTCAGTATTAACTCACCATCGCTATTTTCAATCACAATCACACCAGTTTTCTTCGGAACTACCTGGACCAAACTTACCCAATTACTATTAGACATCGGATAAATGATGCCAGCATCAAGAAGCTTCAAAATCTCTTTTTTCACCAATTTTATCATAAGTGGGTTTAGACGACGTTATGGTTGCCTTACCTCCTTCGCTTCATCTTCCATCAAAATTTGGTGCATGCAGATAGTGGGACTAATACCTTTCAAATCGACCACCGTCTAACTAAAAGCTTCTTTATTCTCCTTTAATACATTAACCAGTTGGCTTTCCTGCACGTCTGAAACTTGGTTAGAAATAATAAGAGGCAATGTGTCTTTCTCACCTAAAAGATGTATTTCAAATGACTAGGTAGGCTCTTCGATTCCAATGTTGGTGGGTTGACTAACGAAGGCAACAACCTATCCACCCTTCTGGACGTTTCCACTTGTTCGGTGTTCTCTATGCACAATGACGTCTCCACTTGTTCACTAGCTAATGTCATTTTCTCACTTCCTTGCCAACATGATGCGTTTTCCTCTTCAAGGATGATTCCAAGCCCATCTTTGCTTCCAAAATCCAATTTTCCTACACCCATGTATAAATAAAATCCATATAAACAATAGGTTGTTCATCATCCAAAATTTTCATGGTATTATAAATATTAAAGTTAATTAATTCACCACAAAATTCCATAGTTAAAGATCCATCATGAACATTCATTTTCTTTCTAGTCATTTTCGAAAACGGCCTTCCGAATAAAATCGGAGTGGAAGAAGATGCATCATCAGTGCCCATCTGCAAGATATAAAAATCAACCAAAAAAAACATATTCCCTACTTGAACCAAGATATCTTCTAACATACCCTTTGGATAAGCATTTGAACAATCCACTAATTGAATCACTACATTAGTTTCTTTAAGAGGTCCAACATTTAAAGATTTATACACATCATATGGCATGACATTTATGGATGCACCTAAATCTAACATAGTCTTTCAATCTGCAAATCACTAATTTAGCATGGGATAGTAAACATACCTGGATCTTGACATTTCAGTGGAAGCTTTTTCTTTTGTAAAATTGCTAAAACGTTCTCTCACAATTGTACTTTCTTATCAAATTTTAATTTCCTCTTTGAAGTACAAAGCTCCTTAAGGAATTTAGCATACCGTAGAATCTATTTAATTGCATTAAAAAGAGGAATGTTTACTTGAACTTTTCGAAAAGTCTCCAAAATTTCCTTCTCTTGCCCTTCCTTCTTTGCTTTGGCTAATCAACTTGGAAAAGGAGGTGGAATCACCATGTATTGCAGCTTGTTTTACGTCAATTCTGGTTATAAAGGTGCCTTTCGCCTGATTTCTTCTTTTACCTCTCTTCTGGAATTTTTTGGAAGTGATTCCTGCAACTCCTTACCACTCTGCAATGTGATAGCCTTCGCACTTTGTCTAGGATTAATCTCCAGTTGTGCTGAAAAAATTTCAGAAGTTTGTGCTTCCAATCGATTTATGGCAGTTGCCATTTGACTCATTTGATTTTCAATATTCCTAATACTTGCTTATGTATTTCGCTGAAACGTCAAAGAGTTAGTGACCAAAGATTGAACTATATCTTCCAAAGAGGATTTACCTTCGGAATGGGATGTTATATTTTGATTTTTTCGAGGCACTTATGGTTGTCTATACTGCTAGAAATTTGTGGCCACTTGTTTCCCTTGAGGATTCCCATATCACAAATTCGGGTGATCTTGCCACCCCAGATTGTAGGTGTTAGAAAATGGGTCGTACTTTCTTTGACTCGGCCTAACAAATCCTCCTACAACATTGACTTGCTCTACGTTTTCCTCCTATAAAATCAGACATAAATCAATCGAATGTCCTAACATTGAACATATTCCACATACCTTTACTTCTTCTTTTTTTGTGACGTCCAATTGTCGCACCAATGAAGTAAGGTCATCCAACCTTTTTCCCAACACGGTCACATTCACTTCATTCACGCCTTTTGATCTATGCCTAGTACGTATTCCGAATTGTTGAGTATTGGAAGTCATATTCACAATCAATTCCCTTGCGGCCGCTGGTGTTTTATCAACCAAAGCACTACCGCTTGCAGCGTCGATCATACAGCTATCCGAAAGCAAAAGTCTTTCGCAGAAATATTGAATCAATAGCTAGTCGTTTATTTGGTGGTGTGGACAGCTAGCGCAGAGTTTCTTGAATTTTTCCCAATACTCGTAGAGTGTTTCTCCCATATGTTGCCGAATTTTACAAATTTCTTTCCGAATATTGGCTACTCTCAATGCTGGAAAATATTTTTTGAAGAAAAACCTCTTCATTTCAGCCTACATTTGCACGTTTTCTCCGACTGAATAGTACAACAAATCTTGAGCATCATCTTTAAGGAAAAATGGAAAAGCTCTTAGCTTAATCTGCTCTTCTGTCATATTCGTCGGCTTCATTCCCATGCAAACCATGTCAAATTCCTTCAAGTGCTTGTACGAATCTTCTCTCGGTAAACCCTTGAAAATAGGTAATAAATGAATCAGCCCAGATTTTAATTCAAAAATATTGTTATCACCTAAATTTGAAAAGTTGATGTAGTGGGGTTGTTACGCATCCGTAGGCGCAACTAGTTCACAAAAAGTGCATTTTGTTGCCATTCTTTCCATTTTCTACGTTTCTTATTGACGTGTGGTTTGTTTTTGTAGTCTTTTGGATGTCTTTTCAATTTTAGGATTGTACTGCAAATTTTTTGATTGATTCGAACGCGTAACATACATAAACCGTCAAAAATTTTCTAGCAATGGCACCAAAATTTGATACTGTTGTCGCCTGCAACCAAATTCAAAACGAAACCACTTCTGTTAATACAAATTGATGTAGAAGTGGTAAGTAGATTTTATTCCCACTAGGAATCTTAACGGTAAAAAAGTTACAAATTCAAAATGAAAACAAAGTAATGAAATTGGGGGGGAGGGGGGTTTAATTCACGGCAATTTAAAGAAAAAGATAAGAAAAATCACAAATCAAAAGAAATAATTGGATTTAAAAGTTTAATGGGAAAACCTTGGTTTTCGGGTCACCGATGTTATCACCCTAAAATGGATATTCGATATAAAATTTCAATCATTAATAAACATTCATTGGAGAATGTTTTCTCTTAAGTGTAAATGACTAGAAACATGTATCCTAGCATTCTTATTAAACAACAACCTAGATAGGGTCATAGGTTCAACTGAATAATAGCTTTAAGAATCAAGAAACCAATGAGCAAGATAATACATGTATGACATGCAATTAATCAAGATGAATATCTCCTTAGAATTTCAAATTCTAACGTAAAGGAGGTAATCCTAATTGCTACTTGCGATTAACGAAACTGAACGTCATATTTCATTAATCTAGCTATTGAATGAATAAATCCCTAGTTGCGCACCTAGAAATCAATCAGTTCAATTAGAAAAAGTAATTCAGAAGATATTCAATATTCATCAATGAACAAACTTCATTGAAACATCACACACATAATAGGTGATAACAAGGTTACCCTCAACCAAGAAAATAAGTTTAGCTATTTATAACGAAAGTAGAAATAAAATAAAAAAACAACACAACAAGTCTCCATCCTTGGTCTTTCTTGAAGAATACAAAAATACTAGAAGAAAAAGTGTAGAAAATGTAAAAAGATTGAAGGAGAAAAGCTACAGAAACGCTCCTATTCTAACTCTAAAGGGGATAACATGAACAATGATGTTTTCCCCCTTTTAATGCTTCCCGATCCCTTCCTTTTCCATCATCTCTTCCAGATCATATCTCCCACATGTTTCGCTTGTGAATCTCCATCAATCTGATCTTAAAAGATTATGAAAATCTCAAACAAATCAGATTTAAATTTTGAAAGCAAATCTGTAAATTTATTTCATCCTTGTACGTACCCATGCTTAGTTACTGAATTGCTGCCAAACTTGGAATTTCAGATTTTCTTCATTTCTTTTGCATCTTTTTTATTCAATTTCATCTCTAAGGTGTTGAAAATCATCTAAGAATAATTATGAAAAAATTCCATTAATTTTGTATAATAATTTCAACTTATTAAAGAGAATTAAATACAAAATAAGCATAAATTGATAAATTAACATTGGCTAAGGTG
The DNA here is from genome assembly GCA_026413575.1 of Erythroxylum carthagenense. Taxonomy (NCBI): domain Eukaryota; kingdom Viridiplantae; phylum Streptophyta; class Magnoliopsida; order Malpighiales; family Erythroxylaceae; genus Erythroxylum; species Erythroxylum carthagenense. Next base: position 22,763,957 of record JANZLD010000006.1, on the reverse strand, counting down.
GAATGATGTTTTGTAAATAGTTTACAAATTTCATTAATTGAATAAATAGCTAATGGCAGAGAACTAGTATGACTAGACTTAAAATAGAGTAGACATTAATTTCATACTCTATGTCTAATCAGAACATTGTACGGTGAAATGATTAAATTATACGAAAAAAATCATGTACAAAAAGGTTAGTCAAAACCACTTTGGCATTCCTAAATATTTAGGTGATCATGATGCATTGCTAGATGTCAATCTCAATCTATGATTATAATTTGTTTAATTAGATAATTAAAGATAAATTAAAAGGATTTTTAATTTATCTAACTCTAATTATGAATTATATTATAATTTATAATCATTGTGATGTATTTGGGAACCTAGTAAGTCTCACGTAAAGAACGAGTTAAAGAGAGTTAGACTTAATTGTAATGTTTGAGAAACTTTATAATTAAATATGAGATATTCAATGAATAAGGATTAATATGAGATATTAAATTTTATTTAGACATAATTGGTACTTAATTAGAATTACAAATAATTCTAATTAAAGTTTAGTTTCAATTAAATTATCAAAACGTCGAGAACCTACTATAAATAGGCTTAGACTCTATGGACCTAGCATTTCTAGCTTAACTCTCTCTGTAAAAGTTACATAGTTCTCTCAACTTATTCTGTGGATATCGTTAGAGGCCGAACACTTCTGCAGCTACAGTGATTGAGACGGATTAGTTTCGAAAACTATTCAAAGGATACAATAAGATAAAGATCAAGCTTCATAATAAGATACGAATTAAGTGTATGCTTTATTATAATTTGTGTTAATCATTTTATAGAATTGAAGAGTACTTGACTTTTGGGAAATCAAAGGTTATGAAAAAGTTTCATAAATATTATGTTGTGATTGAGATCGAATTCTGACCTGGTTTCCCAATAACTATCATCACCAATAATTGTTTCATTTATTCATTTCTACGCTTTGTCTAGCATTTCATCGTTATTTTTTGTTGTTAGAAGAAATGACCATTGTTTGTAAAGTTTAAAAGAACTAATGTGTGGTTTATGATCTTGCATGTAGTTCACCATAACTGATTTAGTTGTTATCCACTCAAAATTCGTTAAACCAATGGCCTTGAAATCACTATTAGATAGTTTTGACTTTCTGGCCTACAAATTGATGCAAAAGAAAATTACCGACTTCTAAATGTCGTCTACCAAGTAGCTTAGCATAGAGTGTTATTGTATATTTTAGAATTTTATTGCATCTAATGTATGCTTTCTTTAGATGATTTGGGCAAGTCATATGCATGTTCTAGTCTATATTTGAAGTTGATCAAACAAGGAACCAACTAAGCACCAAAGTCTGAATTAAACATGTCGATTCCAAAATCATTTGTTTAATTGCATCAATAGTGCTTCTCATTCATGGATCTTGTGTGATTTCATTCGTTAATTAACATGGACAATTTTTTTGAAGGAGTAGACTCTTTTTTCTTTTAGCCCCTTTCATAGTTTCTACTGAACTTTAGTCTTGGAATATCTCTTTAACTTGAAACCTACTACGGTTTAAATGAAGATTGTGTTTTCTTTTTTTCTTAAAACTCTAATTTGTTACCTTTTTGCTTTTAGGGTTTCCAGAGGTATTTACAGGCTCGTAACTTTCTGTTTTAGCTCAGATAAAAAGAAATTTGATTTTTCTCTATTTATTTTCTCTTAATTTTCATGTTATGATGTGTCAGTTGGTATTAGAACATGATGGCAACTAGTTATAAAGACAATGGTCTTCCTGATAGTGACTTGGAGGCTAGGGCTCTTTTTGGGGATGAAACATTACAATGACTGAATCAGTGAATGGATCTCATATTCTGACATTACGAGGAATGTTTTATGAAATTATAAAATGTTTGGATGCTTTTGTTATTGAAGCACACAAAAGCCAAAATGGCAATAGAAGACCAGGGGTGGAGATGGCTCATGGTGAACATATTAACAAACATGTTCCTATTCATAGACAACATGTCTATAAGGATGATCAAGAAGAAAATGATTTTGAACTAAATCGATTCGATTGTTATCCACTATATAAGGGTTAGAGAAGAAGAAATGCCTATAAAGTTGATGGTAAGGATGTTTAAGATTTCATAGTGAACGTAGACATCTCATTCATCAACAAAAGCTTAGGAATGGAGGAATTTTTATATTGGAATGTAGAGACTGATCAATTCTTTGACTACTAAGAAACTCCACTAGAGAAGTGGGTCAAATTAGTGTCATGTCATCTAAAAGGGATGGTGTCTGCATGGGGGGACTCGGAACAGATTCATTCCAGAAGGGAACAAGAAACTAAAAGTCCTACCTTAACCTAATAAAGAATGAAACTTCTATTAAAAAAGAAAGAATTTTTACCCCTAAATTATAAACAAATCTTGTTCCAGTAATATCAATGTTGCCAATGTTGGACCCTGGACTTTTCGTAAAAGATCAGAACTATTGAATGAGAAATTTGGGTGATTAGTCATGAGTTAAGAGCTCATGAATGAAAGTTCTTGAACCAAGAAATGATAGACAAGAGTAAAGTAAGGAATAATGAAAGTGGATAGATTCATGATTTGCTAGGGTGTTTTTGGTGGATAAGAGATTTTTGAAATAGAAAGAATTAAAGTAAAAGTTAGCAGTAAAATGAAAGCAATATTTGTGTGGTAAGTTGATGAAGAATATATACATATGTGTATGTTCTGTTATTCAGGTTCATGATTATTCATGGATTATGATTTCTTTATAGAGGACATTGATTTGAAATGAAGTTGAGAATGAGAAGTAAATGAAGTAGAAAAGAGGATTTTGGTATGGATTGTGGAAGGAAAGATTTTGAAATAAAGAGTTGTTCTGGAAAATGTTCCTAGAGTATGTTTCAGCATTTTAACCACAACGTTTTCTCTAGTCATCCAAACGAGATGATTCTTGATTTGGATTAACCTAGAGATATATAGGTACATTTCATATGAAGACATTAAATTTCAATTCTGTCTCTAAGAGTCTCAAAATTGTCATGAAGTTAAGAATTAGGTGCAGTGTTGGTGTATGAATGAAAAATTCGTTTTTGGAATTTAGGGGCAAATTTGGGATTGATATAGATAGATTTTGGCAAATTTTCCTTCTGGAAAGTTGTAGATCTTTCTTTTACCTTTCCAACGGTATATTAGATGAAAAATTTAGACATCGATGTTAAAAGTTATGATCTTTACAAGTGGAGATGTTTAGGAGCAAAAGTAAGACGAAGTTACTATTCACCCTATCGTCATAGTTTTGCTGACGTCATCTTCGTCTTAGTTTTGTTCTTGCTGACGTCATCTTTGTCTTTGTTTTGCTGACGTCATCTTCGTCTTAGTTTGACTTTTTCTGTCTTAGTTTGACCTTTTTGTTTCCTTTTTTTGCACCATTTTTGACCCTTTTAGATGCTGAATCACACTTTGAGGCCTTCATAAAAGTTGTAGATCTTGAATTTTTCTTTCCAACCAGCTAAAGAACACCTTGATCCAATATCTGTAGGAAAAGTTACGATAATTTTTCCAACTTTATATCGTTTGATGCCGTCACTTCGTCTAAAAAATGACGTCACATCGTCTGATCCATTTTCGACCCCCTAGATGAAAGAATTTGCCTTTGACTTCTTCATAAGAGTTGTAGCTTTTGAAGTATTCTTTTCAACCATATAAATAAAACTTTAATCTGATATCTTTAGAGAAAGTTATGGTAATTTTTCCAACCTTATATCGTCTGATGACGTCACTTCATCTTTAAAATAATTTCATATCGTCTGATCCATTTTCGACCCCTTATATGAAAGAATTTGCCTTTTATTTCTTCATAAGAGTTGTAGGTCTTGAAGTATTCTTTTTAACCATATAAAGAAAACCTTAATCGAATATCTTTAGGGAAAATTATAGCAATTTTTCCAATCTTATATCGTCTGATGATGTCATTTCGTCTAAAAAATGACGTCATATAGTTTGCTCTACTTTCGACCTCTCCAGTGAAAGAATTGGCCTTCTATTTCTTCATGAGAGTTATAGCTCTTGAAGTCTTCTTTCAAAATATCTAAAGAACACCTAAATTAGAAATTTCTACAGAACGTTATGGTTGTTTTCCCGAAATAGGTTCAGTATGATTGAGGTCATAAACATGGTTGATTCTTTTGACAATAACTCCTTCCCTAGACCTCCAAATTACTTGCTTTTTGAACCATTGGATTTTTAAGACTGTTCTCTGTATCTCCCCTAAAAATCAAAACTATCTGAAATGAAGTTAGAAATATTGAGTGGAAAACGTGAGATGGGTACAGTGAGTGTACTCTTAAACAATAAGAACTGATGTTTTCTACTGAACATACTTCAGTGTTTTGAGTATATCTAAATCTATAGAATTCCAAGTGAGATGATTTCTGATTTATGGTAAATTAGAGAAATGGAGCATCAAATGGTATGAAGAACTTGGAATCTAATTCAATCTTTAAGATGTTTAAATTTCAGATGAAAGTTGTGCATAGTATACTGTTATGGACAAGTGCACTCTAAAAATGTTTGAAATGTATCTTTTGAATCACTGAACCAAATTGAATGATTTTAGTGTCTTTAAAAACGTAAGACAATAGAGAAGAGTCTTCTAGAAGAAAGTGTTATGTCAGAATGTTCAAGGGTATTTTTGGCAAGACACTTAAGTTTAAAAGAACATAAACCTATAAGGAAGGATAAAATGCACTTTTTGGACTCATTAAGGGCATTATTAGAAGAAGAAGTGTTGTCTTGCTTATAAATAAAGGAGCAAACGTGAATGAGAAGATTCTAGAGAAGCGAAAATGAGTGAATGAGAAAAGAGATAAGAGAGAAAAACATGAAAAAGAATAAAAGAGATAAAGAAGAGAAACAAGCTAGGGTTTTAATTTTCTTAGCCTGCAAGTGAGATTTTGAAGTTGTTTAAGAAGAGAAAAAGTAAGAGGAAGAGAAGAGCTTTCTTTTAAGCTAAAGATCCCTTCATTTGGTGAAGAATGAAGGTAAGATCATTTTGAATCCTTTGGATTTTTGGAAAGATTTTAGTTCATGGAGTTTAGAAAATGTTTGAGTTTAAGTATTTTAGAACAAAATTTTAGTGATTGTGCTTAGTGGAATTTTTGTTATTATATAAAGGGATCAAGAGACACAAGAGGAACAAAAGAAGAAGCATTTTAAGCAAGTCAAGTCTTTAAGCAAGAAAATCAAGATGGGTACATGTTTATAATAAAATAAATAAGCCATTACTGCTTTCTTTAAATCAAGAAATTTTCTGATTTCAATTGCATCCTTTGCTGTTGCATATTAGGTGAAATCTACTACATGTTCATTACATGTTTTAAGTGACGTTTTTGGAAAAGATGCATGTATAGGAAATCATGTTTTCAAAAAAAAGGGTTTTCAAAATACATGTCAATCATGCATATGAAAAGTAAGTTTTCAATAAAATGTGCCTTTGTGGGCATCAAGCTTACAAGATTTTGAAAATTATGTGTTATATGGGTTTGTGGTAGTCCCTCAAGAACCTTCACATGCACGTTGACCCAAGTATAGGCTTCTTCTGCCTACCCGCTAGTGGCATGGAGCTCCCTCAAGGACTCCCTCAAGAATTCACGACTATATAGGATCATTTCATTGGAAATGTGTAGTGCGTCATGTTTCGGACTTACCCAAATCATTCTGATATGCTTATATGCTCATGATATGTTTGACATGATGGATGCATACATGATTTGTACTATTATGAATTTTGACAAGGCAAGAATTTCATGAAATAAGTGTTTTATGATTTTTAAATGCGAAATTTCTATGGTTTCAAAAAATGTACAATGGCAATGAGTTTTGAAATTTTCTTTTGCTTATCATCCGTTATAAACTTATTACCCACGAGCTGTTAAGCTCACCCCCTCCCTGTCCCATCCTCAGGTCATAGCTAAAAGATCAAGTGATCAAGAGCCTAAAGGAATTGCTTCATTTGCTATGTTGTATTTTTGTAATAAGCCAATGGTGTGGCTTTTGATATGTAAACAAAGTATTTCAAACTCTGTTGCCTTAAGAAATGAAATGATAGATTTAAGTAGTTCAGTTATGTATGTATGTTTACATTGATTTAGAGCAAGTTAGTTGTTGATGTTTGATTGTCATGGGCACGCCACCTTTGTGGAATGATGCTTAATAAGGGTTCATGGAAAGAACCCTATATGGAAATAGGCTCAAGTATTATTTATGACGCTCAAGCGAAGTAGGATAATTTTTGTTAAGAGTTGGGTTTCGGAAACGGTGCCCAACATTTGTGGTATCAGAACAAGAAGATGAATCGGTGATGTTCAAGGAATCTCCATAGGATTAAGCTCACGCATCTGATCCGAAGTTAGGCTCTAAAAAGGGTTCCAACAGCCAAAAAGGCAATAGATATGTTTATGAATATACTGCAGAGTTTATGAGGCTAGTAGAATGGATAATCTTCTTAAATCTAAAGGGTAGGATGTTGGTAAATATTTAGAGGTATTGAGACCATCCCTAAAAGACGAAATTGGAATGTAGGTTATACAAACCTTTTTATAAGGCCAAGGGCATGGTTTTGAAGGTAGAGCTAATACAAACAGTATAGTATGAAGAATGATGAGGGTTATAAGGGTCAGGCCTTGGATCGAGCTCAGGTAAGGCCCGGTCAACCTAGGTTTGGTCTGTTGATTTTGAGTTGTGCCAGGCTTAGGCCCAGTTGCCACCTTGAACAGTCTAAGAGACATATACAGCCATAGACATGACAGTGTATAACTTATTTGCTTCAAATCTTTTTTTAATGTCGTGTTTTCATATGAATTCTTCTCCTTTTAGTCCATGAAGGCAATTATAACCTATAAATGCATTTGGAGCAAATTAAGCACCAACTATACAATAAAAGTATAAAACATCAAGCAAAATAAATCAAATATAGGTATATAAATATGGTCAAATATGAATCTATCACATCTCTACAAACAAACCTGAATTTTTGCTCTTGAAATATGTGTCAACTTCGATACACCATAACTTTTTACTAACATTGAGTTATGGGGCCTATCTACTCTAATAAGGTCATTGTAAGCCAATTCTCAAGCTAAAATTCCATCTTTTCCCATTGTCTTAAGCTATTAAAGATTTTTCACTTTTTTTAGTAATTTTGTTTCCTATTATTAGGACTCTAATTTTTTACCTTTTATGTTTTTCAACTTTTTGAGGTATTTAAGGGCTTGTAACTTTTTGCGTAAACTCAAATAAAGAGATATTTAATTTTTCTCCATTTATTTTCTCTCAATTTTCATGTTAAGCTATATTAGTTAGTATTATAGTAGGATGGTAGCCGGTGGCAATGATAATGATCTTCATGTTAATGACTAAGAGGCTAGGGCCCCACTTGGGGACGAAGTGCTATAAATAATGGAGCAACATTTTAATCAATAAGTGGATCTCAAATTCTTAAGGTTTTGAGGAATGATTTGATGAAATTGTAAAAAATTTGGAAGCTTTCAATATTAATGCACATAGAAGGTAGAATGGTAATAAAAGACCAGGGGTGGAGATGGCTTGTGGTGACTCTATTGACACACCTATTCATGTCCAAAGATAATATGTCTATGATAATGATTCAAAAGAAGAAGATTATTTTAAACTAAACTTGTTTGAAAGTTATCCACCATATGAGGGTTAGAGAAAAAGAGACGTTTATGAAGATAATGGTAGGGGTGCAGGAGATTTCAGTTTAAATATAGACATATCATTCTTTATGGAAGCCTAGGAATAGAGGAATGTTTGGATTGGATTATAGAGATTGATCAATTCTTATATTACCTAGAAACTCTACCAAAGAAACAAGGCATACTAGTGGCATGTAGTCTAAAAGGGATGATGTCTACATAGTGGGAACATATTCAATCCAGAAAGAAACAAGAAGGTAAGGGTCATATCCAAACCTGGTATGGAATGAACCTTCTACTTAAAAAAAGAATTTCTACCCCCAGATTATAAGTAGATCTTGTTTCAGCAATTTCATCATTGCTAATAGGTTAGTAGATTTGTTTATGAATATACTATAGAGTTTATGAGGCTATCAAATTGGAATAATCTTCTTAAATCTAAAGGGCAATAGGTTGCCAGATATTTGGAGGGATTGAGACTAGCCTTAAGTGATTAAATTGGGGTTTAGGTTATACGAGGCCAATAATATAAATTTAAAGGCAAAGTTAATGCAATAAGGACATATTAGGAGGAATTCTAAGGTTTATAGGGTTAAAAGGTTTTATGAGAGGCTTAAGACTATACAAAAGAATCTTGCTCATGGTAATAACAATAATAGATAAGTTTAGGAAAACAAAGCTACAAGGAAACATCCTGTGAGTAAAGGGAAAGATAAGGAAGTGAAGAGGATAGAGAGTCCATATGTAAAGCCTATTATAGGAAAGCATTTTAACCACAACTAGCTGGGCATAAGTTAATTAACTACTATGTAAGAGAAACTATGAATATTATAGAAAGGGAAGAAGATAATGAGGAGATATATTATGAGTAAGATGGTAGTGAGGAAGAGAAGTATGAAGTAGGAGGGGCAGGCTTATATTGTAAGGAGAATGATGTTTACTCCCAAATATGAAAATCATATCCACCATCATGAATTATTTAGAACCAAATGCACCATTAATAATAAGGTGTTTAGTGTTACTATTGATAGTGGGAGATATAAGAACATAATTGGCACAAAACTATAAAGAAATTAAATTTATCAATAGAGAAGCATCCTAACCATTATACAATTATATGGATAAAGGCAAGTGCATGAAAGATAAAGGTGACAAAACATTACAAGGTGCCTGCAGTCACTAGAAAGGAAGAGGTGACAAAATATTGCAAGGTGCCTTTCTCCATTGATAAGTACCATGATAATGTCTATTGTGATATTGTTGAGATGAATATTGTCATTTATTGTTTAGTAGACCATGAAAATATGATAGAGTAGTGTAACAGTCGAGATGGAGCAATATGTATAGGTTAGAGAATGATGGTATAAAGTACACATTATTACCAATAAAGACTAAAGGACTTTGCCTCAAAGGAGTATATTGAGGTAGAGATAAAAAAGACTAGACAGGTCCATGTATTGATTGTTAAATTGGTGTTAATGAAAAAAGTTGAATTGTAAATAGAGGAACATTTAGAACCAGTATGTCATTGTTATAGGAATTTAAAGAATTGATGCCTGATTGACTACCCTAATAACAGAAATCGAACATATTATAGATCTCATCCCAATTGCAAGCTTGCCTACTCTACCACATTATATAATAAACATAAGGGAGAATGAGAGTCTGAAAGAGAAGGCATAAGAGTTACTAAAAGAGTCTTATTTAGGAAAGCATGAGCCCTTGGCTTATTCATGCCTTATTAATACCAAAAAAATATAGGAGTTGAAGGATATGTATAAACAACAAAGCCATCAATAGAATTATTGTAGGTTATAAATTCCCTGATTCCAAGGTTATTTGATAAGCTAGACATATTGCATGGTGCCTAGTGGTTCTTAAATATTGATTTAAAGAATTACTGTCAACATATGGGATTAGGCTTAAAGATGAATGGAAGATATCATTCAAAACAAAAAGGGATTATGTGAATGTTAAGTCAAAGTGACTTTACTTAAGAATGATTTTGATGTATAACAAAGAGAGACAAAATAAAAGTAGTTAGAAA
>JANZLD010000006.1:22715760-22749110 GCA_026413575.1 Erythroxylum carthagenense | reverse complement strand
AAAAAAATTCTTTAATTGTTTGTATATATTTTTATATAACTAAATTATTTTTAATATAAATCACATAAAATAAAATAAAATAAAATATATCAAATAATTAATACTAATATTTTTATATAATTAATAATAAAATAATAAATATATTGCAACAACCATTTTAATATAAAGGGTATAAAAGTCATTTATTATACATTCCATTCCATTCCATTCATCTTCCAAACAATGTTTCACTACATTACATTATGAACCCTTCCATCCTTGCCAAACAACTTTTTACTATATTACATTCCATTCCATTATAAACCCTTCCATTCCCTTCCATTCCATTCCATTTCATTCCATTAATTAACATCCAACCAAACAGGCCCTTAGAGACCTCAGATTGTTTGCAAAGAGAAGAGACAGTTTGAGCAAGTCTATAAGCAAGGAAATCAAGGTGAGTATATTTTTATAATAAAGTAAATAAGCCAATTTTGTTTTTTCGTTAAATCAAGAAATTTACTGATTTCTACTACATCATAAGTGTTGCATCTATTGCTTTTGAATGATTTATGAAATCTGCTATATGTTGCTACACGAATTTTGTGATGATTTATAAAAGTGATTTCTTTTAAAAGGACTACTCTGAAAAAGATCTTCTCTTTAAAAAGATACATGTTTATGAAATCATGTTTTCGAGAATGGTTTTTCAAGTATATGAAAAAGCAGGTTTACAAGAAGTATCATTTTGGGCAACAAGCTTACAAGATTTGAAATATATGTGTTATGTGGGTTTATGGTAGCCCCTCAAGAACTGTCACGTGAACGTTGACCCAAGTATAGGTTTCTCCCGCCTGCCTGTTAGTGGCATGGAGTTCCCTCAAGGACTCCCTCAAGAATTAACGACTACACAGGACCCTTATATTGGAAATGTATAGTGCGTCATGTTTTTGAACTTACCCAAACCATTTGATATGCTTATGTGCTCATGTCATGTTAATAAGTTTGATGCATTCATGTTCTGCAAATTGTAAATTTTGGCTGAAAGCCTAAGAAACATGTGTTTTAAGAACCATATGAAGGTTTTCTATGACAAGTGAACGTTTTCAATAGTTTTTGCTTATTTTTCATTTATAAACTGTTACCCACGAGCTTCAAGCTCACCCCCTTTCTGTCCCCTCTCCAGGTGATAGTTAAGAGATCAAGTGATCAAAAGCCTAATCGAACTTCTGCAAATTTGTTATTTGTATTTTGTAATAAGCTAACGGTGTGGCTTTTGGGATGTAAACAAAATTTTCAAACTCTGTTACTTTAAAAATGAAATGATAGATTGAAGTAGTTTCGGTTGTGTATGTCCATATTGACTTCCTTGTAATATGGTTGAGTAGAAGTAATAAGTTTGTTTTGATGTTTGACAGTCATAAGCACGCCACCATTGTGAGATGATGCCTAATAAGGGTTCATGGAAATAACCCTATATGGGTTTACGCTCACAGTTCATGATTTTGCAATAGTTGGGTTCTGGAAATTGGTGCCCAACAATAATAATGAGATTCATATTGCATTTATGTATTATCCCTAAATTGTTCCTAGTCACTGTTTTATTAAGACTGGACATTAATAAAATGTAAAAAGATTAGCACACATTATGTTTTTTCTTATGAAGGAAGCAGTAGATCTCATAGACTAAAGTATGGACATATTTAAATAAACATGTGAGTACTTATTAGAGAACAAATTAACTAAACTGACTCGATATGAGAAATCCATTTAGGACATTATTTGCATATATACATGAAAATTCACATTATAATGATTGTATAAGTGATTATTTGACTTAAAGTCTCCAAAGTTATTTTATATAGGAATTGCTATGTTTTGAAATTACTTATGACCTATTCTAATCATGGGTAGTTCAGTCTGTAGTCATTAAATGCAGCATGAATTATATGGAAGTAGTTAAGCGATTAAGTTAAGATTCATTACCCTAAAGTTATTAGGGAGAATGTAGGTTGTTCTCATTTAGTATTGAATTAGGAAATCCTTGTCTAAGATAATGAAGTTTTATAAATAGTTTACAAATGTTATTAATTGAATCAATAGTTAATGGCGAAGAACTAATATAAATAAAGTAGATATTAATTTCATAATCTATGTCTAATTGAAATATTGTATGATGAAATGATTGAATTATATGAAAAAATAATAGATGTAGTCAAACCACTTTGACATTCTTAAATATTTGGGTGGTTATAATATTTTGCTAAATGCCAATATTGAACTATAATTATAAATTTTTTAATTGGATAATTAAAGATAAATTAAAAGGAGTTTTAATTTATCTAATTATATTTATAATTTATAATCATTGTCAACATATTTAGGAACGTAATAGATTTCACATAAAGAATGGGTTGAAGAGAGCAAAGATATTTTAATTAAGTTAGACTTGATTGTAAAGTTTGAGAAATATTATGGTTAAATATGAGATATTTAATAAATAAAAAACAATATGAGATATTGGATCTTATTTAGGAATAATTGGTATTTAATTAGAATTACTTGTAATTCTACTTAAAGTTTAATTAAAATTAGAATTTAATTTTAATTAAATTACTAAAATATCTAAAACTTATTATAAATAAGTTTAAGATCTAATGAAACTAACACTTCTTACTTAACCCTCTCTGTAAGAGTTATAAAGCTCTCTCAATCTGTTCTGTAGATACTATTAGAGGTTGAACATTTATGTAGTTATGGTGGTAAGATGGATTGATTTCAAAAATGATCCAAGGGATATAACAAAAATATGATCAAATTTTAGAATAAAGTATAAATTAAGATTCATGTTTTATTACGATTTATGTAATAATCATTTCATAAAATTAAAATGATATTAACTTTTGAGAAATTAAATCACAAAAAAAAATTTGTAATTATTTCGTTGCAATCATGATGAGATTTTGTCCCGATTTTCCAACAAATTATGCTATATGTATGATTCCAAACGCAATTCCTAAATAACGCTAATCTTGAAATACAACTTTTGGTCTGGCCTCTCTTCAATCTTTAATCGAAGCGAAGTGCTCTTTTTAGAAACAACTAAAAATTAAATTCCACTCACATAAAAGCCTATGTTTGTTGTTGATGAGTTCATAAAGATGAGACTGAATTTATGGATCGATGGTGTTATCAACTTTTTGTTGCGCAACCAGTGAACATTAACTCTTCATGTTCAAAATAAATTTTAAGACGAAAATTTAAACTTACATTGATGATGTAACACTTTTTTTATTTTTTAAAATCAATTTATAAGTTTTACTGTCACTTATATTTTGCATAATAGATTTGGGTAACTTATATTAAAAACTTAAAATTATAAATATTTTGGAATTAGTTTAATTATTTTTCTTAATTTTTAACTTAAATTCTTAAATCTCTAAATTAATTGAAACCTAATTGTTAAAATTCCAATTGAAACTAAAATCCGTAATTAACTAATCGAACACTGAATATGCCCGTCCCTCTCTTCTATCCGCTCTCACGTATGTACCGAGAGAGAAACAAGAGGCAAAGGAGCGACATTCAAATAAGGTTGGTATGTATTGCAAATGTCAAGCCAGGACGCATTCTCCGCCGAAAATTCACCCCGAGCCTCTACGGACACGAAATCTCTTTGCCATTACCCTTGTTACCTAGCTTAACCATTTAACCGCAAGATTTCTTCTTCCCAGTGGATCATCCTTTCGGAGCATAGCGGGCCATCTATTTCCGGTGGGGGGCAACCTATCTGAGGAGGATTTTGAAATAGCATAACCCAACAACTCTGTTGACGAATGCCTAACGGAAAACCAGTGAATGACCGTTAAAGGAAAGGCCAAAATGTTGGAAGATTCGGAGACAGAAGCTTTGATGCGGGAATGGGGCCTTGAATGATAAGGCTTTTCAATGTTCCCCCTAATTGATTTTGGGAGCCCGATCGATTTATCTCTTGAAGAGTCACTTGAGTTGCCTCCTCTTAGACAACGATTGGGTCCTTTTCTGTAGACAAGGAATGTTGCAGCCCATGAACCTTTAATTATTAAAAAAACCTAAATTTAGTCGGAGTTTGATTGTCCAAGTCTCAAACTCCTTTGTGGTACGAACAACAACGGATTCTGGAATTAAAAATATGATAGTGGCTTAAGCTGGAATTGAAAAACTTTCCACACAGGCAAATAAGATGATGTTGTTCGAAGATATCAATGGGAAAACAATACAGCATGTAGTATGGAAAGCTTCTACAACTTTGGAGGAGCCTGAGAGGTTTGTTTGTAGATACAATCGTTTGTGGAATTAGAAGCACTAACCTAAAGTTCTATAGTTAAAAAATTAACTAAAATAATTAGCAAACAAAATAATTAATCTAACTATAAAATATTAAAAATTTTAAATTTTAAAATAAATTATTTTCATATCATTTTATCACACAATTTGAATTACATTTAATTATGAAGCATAGAGTCCTTAAATCTTTTTATTCTCTCTATTGTACTTTTTACACGACCAAAGAGGAACTCGAAGCCTCCTGGTAATTGTATTGATTACATTGTTAACATATGCCCTACATAGATTCCAAGTTAATAAGGGCAATGAACATTTTCTCTCTTTTCATTACATCATTCCCGCATGCACACTAGTTTGTCACATTAAAGGCTTGAATTCATCCTATACCTTTTATAGCCCCTTACCCAGGATTTTATCCAACACAACAATATGATATTAAAAGTGACGAATGACGAGGATGTAACACGTAGCATGAGCCTTATTATGTGTCTCTGGTTGTTGATGAAAGGGAAATAAATGAAAGAAATGTGAAATATCTGACTTTAGTTCCATTCTAACTTCCAAGGTGATTTGTGAGACCGAAACGAGCTCCATCTTCCAGGACCTTTACGGGAGTCCTTCATTGACATTTGGTCAACGTCTCTCTATAGTTTTCTTAAAACATAAGCGCTCTTAACAGGTTAGAGAGTCTGAATGCTTACAAATGATATAAGTTTTCTTAATAGTTGTCTAACTTTACGAAAAATGCCTAAATTATCCAACATTCTCCCCCTTGGACAATCATGAATTGCAGTTTTGACCCAAGTTTAAAAACAATTTGAAAACTCAATTAAGTCATGCTATTATATTGCTACCAAATTTAAAAGTTAAAAACATTTGATCCAAAGATAATAAAGGTCCAATATTTCGTATTGTAAGGTTTTCAATATCGAAAAATATCAAACACATGTGTCATATATGTCACAGGTCCAATATAATCACGCATATCTAATACCTTACTAATATAAATGGGTAAATAGAGTGTGACAAAACAGGATGATACCTATATGTCTAAATGATATAAGCTCAAGGTCAATTTGTATATATGCTCAATGACCTTTAAAATGCTTAAGATAAATGCTTAAAATCGACACAAATCTTAAGACTTTTGTATGCATTATAACTGTCTACAAGAACAGTTATTAATGAGGATAAAAAGAAGATCATCTATATTAATAAATAATTGTAACGTCATAATACATCAAAATATATAAACATATAAGGAGCAAATACAATGATCCCTAACTACCAACACACCCATACTGGATACATGTTTACAAACCCTAATAGGTGAAGTTCTCTAGTCAACGGATCAGCTAACATCTCCTCAAACCTGATATGTTTCACTTCAATGTCACCTTTCTGAATCAGCTCCTTTATGGTCAAGTATTTGACCTCTAAATGCTTAGACCCTGAGATATTCTTATTGTTGTTACTAAACAACAATGCAGCACGATTATCATAGTACAACTGAATTGATCTAGCTACCAATTCTACCATAGACAACTCAAAAAGTTTCTGAGCCAAACTACCTGTGTAGTAGCTCTATAGCATGCACCAAACTCTACATGCATGTTTGAGGGACTTACCATTGTCTACTTGGCACTCTTCCACGATACTGCACAATCTGCCAACATAAAAATGTACCCTAAAATAGATTTACGATTATCCAGATACATGGCAAAATAGAAGTTTGTATACTCTGAGAGGTTTAAATCGTTGACCTTCCTGTGTGTCAACGTATAATCTTTGATAACTTTTAGATATCTCAACACTCGCTTAACTACATTCCAATGGCTTACACCTGAGTTAGCCAGATATCGACCCAGTAGTCCAATAACAAATGTAATATCTTATCTAGTGCACATATGGGCATACATCAAGCTACCAACCGCATTAGAATATGAAACATTCCTCATAGCCTCTCTTTCAATTTCATTCTATAGACATTATGCCAAAGATAATCTCTCACCATGAGAGATAGTGCTATAATAGGTCTATAGTCAGCTATATTAAACATTTATAATACTCGCTCAATGTATGCACTTTATGAGAGGCTTAATAAGCGTTGAGATTTGTCTCAGTGAATTTGTATACCGAGAACAAAAGATGCTTCACTGAGGTCCTTCATGTCAAAATGCTTAGTCAAAAGTTACTTAACTTCATGCAACATGGTCAAGTCATTTAACGCGAGCAATCTATCATCCACATACAATAGTAGGAAGATGATTTTGCTCCTTCTAATCTTGTAGTACAAGTATCTTTCAACTTCATTTTTCATAAAGCCAAAAGAGGTCAAAACCTCATCAAACTTTAGGTACCATTTTTTGGAAATCTGTTTTAGATCATATATTGATTTGGTCAACTTGAAAACTTTGTCAGTTGCCCCTTAATCCTGAAATCCTTCAGGTTGCTCAAATAGACCTCATAAAGGTCACTATTCAAGAAAGTGATTTTAACATCCATCTGATGTAGCTTCATGTCATAATGAACAACTATTACCATAATCACTCTAAATGCGTCATTCGAAGTACAAGAGAGAAGGTAACATTAAAGTTAACTCCTTCTATCTAAGTGAATTCCCTGGCAATCAATCACGCCTTAAACCGCTCAACTTGACTCTGTATGTCCTTTTTTTGGTATTAAATAGCCACTTGCAACTAACATGTCTATAATGATGAGGCAAATCAACCATCTCTCACACCTTATTATGCCTCATGAATTGCATCTCATCCTTCATTGCTTCCCACCACAATTTTACATAGGGTCTAGACATGACTTATGTAAAAATAATTGGATCCACAACACGTCCTATATCATAGTCTTGCTCACCTAAATTGACCGTGTAATATGATGAGATAGTAGGTCATCTATCTCTAGTGGATCTAAATAACTGCATACGTTCTTGTACCCAAAAACCTCTGTGTGAACAAGTATAGGTTCCTATGCCTGAACATGTATAGATTCATGTGCTTACATAGGCATGATGTTTGAACTTTGATCCACTAGACTTGATTGTATGAGTTGCGGATATGAAATGATCATAGTATCCAACCTGCTATCTCCTAGAGTATATGAGGTCCACCCTTGTTATAGACATTGTATTATAGAAACTTAGCTGTCTGTGATTCTACTATTTTGATTCCTCATTCTCTACAATAAAATCTGTAGCCTTTCGAGTGGTCGAGATATCCTATTAGATAGTAACAAGTAGAATGAGGTTACAATTTGCTCTTATAAGAATTATATAACAGTATCTTAGCTTAGGCACTAACTTACTTGGGACTCTATTCAATAAATATAATATAATGGCTTCACCTCTAAGGTATTTCAGTAGGTTAGTCCCGCTCTGCATCGACTTCATCATGTCTTTTAGGATGCGATTGCACCTTTTGGCTACACCATTTTGCTCATGATTACTTAGCATAGTGAACTGAGTCATTATTTCAACTAATTCCAAATACCTAGCAAGCATACCTTTTTCTTGTCCTATAATCTCATATCTGCCATAGTATTCACCTCCCCGATCAAATATGACAATCTTTATTAATTTTGCTAACTAGTTCTCAACCTCAGTCTTAAAGATCTTAAATTTATCAAGAATTTTTGACTTTTCCTTAATCAAGAATACATAACTGTAGTGGGAATAATCATCTATAAACGTTAGAAAATATCTAACATTGCACAACATGGCCATATAAGGTCCACTAATATTTGTATGTGTGACGAGTTGACCCCTTTTTCTTTATCATAGTTAACTTACTCCTGCAACAATCAATACATGTATCCAAATTATTGAAATCCAAAGTTAGGAGAATGTTAGCCTTTATCAATCTCTCAATGCTCACCCTAGAAATGTGGTCAAGGCGTTTATGCCACAACATGTATGATGTTTCCTTTATCAGAGGTCTCTTATGAGTAACATGCTCAAAAATATAAGAAAAAACATATATTTTGCTAAGGATAAGACACATTCTATATAATCCGTAAGATAAGAAATTCCAATATGTTTTGCATTGATAGAAATATTTACAACTGAAGTATCAACTATAAAATGATAACCCTCTTTATCCAAAACTAACACTGAGATCAGATTATGTCTAAAAGACGGTATATAAAAAATGTCTCGTAAGATCAGTGCAAACCTCATGTCGAGGTTCAAACTTACATCTCCTATAGATAAAACATCCACTTCTTTATTATTATTGACCATCAACTTCTTCTCACCTTAGTCAGCCTTCTCGTGGATCTGAACCCTTGTAGTGTGGAAGCAATATGATTAGAAGTTCCAATATCTAGACGTCAAGAACTTGATGTGGCTATAGCTAAATTAGATTCACAAATCATATAGGCATATAACCTTATGTTATTCTCACATTCTATATGAGCATACTGTTTGTGAAAATCAGCAATAAATGTAAAAACCAAATGCACAGTCAAATAATCACATACTAGTGTTTGAAGCACGAAAATTAACTTTAAAAAGTTTTAAAATCTTTTCAAGAATCAAATTACCAACATAATTAATCCAAAAAATTGAAAAAATCACTTTATAAATTTTCCCGACTTGGAAACTGACCTAAAACGTCCCGGGGCACACTTATGGGAATTCTAAATTTTTTTCTTTTTTTAGTGTTGACGCCAGTAGTATTGTAGCGCTGACGTTAGCATAACACTGTGGGCTGATGTCAGCCCGACATCACTGTTACGCATGGGCTGGAGTTGCGTATGGTGTATGCTTGCACAGCCGATACAAAACAAACACTTCTGGCATGTGGGGCATGCACGTGCGTAGGTTACTGTTGGCACATGTATAACACGCGCTACCATACATAGATGCGCCTCTATTATATGACGTGTGCATTACAAACGCTGCCACGTGTCCCCATCCTCACTATCCATGTGTCGAGACAGATGGCAAGAATGTGCAACGCACGTGCTCACTCGTCCCTTACTAGTGGGAGAGCGGGCCGCATGAGACCTATGCTTGGCACACACTAACCTAACCACCCTTAGGAGGTTACTGTAGCACTGTTGCACGTGCTTGATGGTTCTATCGCCCTTTGACAAGGAGGGTGATTTCCGGCAATCCTACAGCCCATTTTTGACACTTTCTGGCCTGGTTTTGACCCATTTCTCATGGCTAGTCTCATGTACTCACTTTCACAAATTCATACACATTAAAAAAATAGAAAAAACAGATACAAAATAACTAAAAGCCATAAAGGATGAAAACTAAAAAACTTCATTTTTAATCACCCGATCACGTAATCGCTCTGATATCACTTATAACACTTAGCATGAACCTTATTACGTGTCTTGAATCATTCATGAAAGGGAAATAAATGAAGGAAATGTGAAATATTTAATTTCTATTTCATTCTGACTTTCTAGGTAGTTTCTGAGGTCGAAACGAGCTTTAGGCCCTGTTTGGCAATCAGCTGATAGCTGATAGCTGATAGCTGATTCTATCAGCTGTTAGCTGATAGCTGATTATATCAGCTGGTTTGACCAGCGGATTGCATTAGCTGTTTGTTAAAGATGTTTGGTAAAATTAGCTATTTAGTATCAGCTGTTTAAGTGTAAAATGACATACTTTAAAAAATATAAAAATATAAAAATTATATATTTTAGTATGTCAATGAATATTTTTATAAAAATTTAGATTTTAGATATTTAATTCTACAAAAATTAAGTTTATAACTCTAATAAAAAAATAAATAATAATAATAATAATTTATTATTATTAATTATAATAATTATTAATAATTATTCATTAATACATGATTAAAAAGTTATCCTTTAATGTCTTATTAATTCACGTCTAAATTTTAAGTATTTTTAACAATTTTAAATACAAAAATTATAACAAGTCTTGACAAATTTATTGTAAAATCAATTTAAAATTTTAAAGGCTGTATATTCCTCGTAGCTTACATCAACAAAAAGGCTGTATATTTCTCTGTCAGCAACCAAACCTTTGCTTCTCATTTCTTCAAATAGTTCTCTAGCCTCCAAAAGTTTCTTTCTTTTGATAAATCCCTTTATGAGAGCACTGTAGGAACTAGCTGAGATGTTGAATCCCTTTTCCACACATCTCATGAAGAAGATCATTTGCAGTATCTAACTCCCCATGTTTACAGAGGGCATCCACCAAGGCAGTGTACGTGACAATATTAGGCGTGAGCCCCGTCTGGATCATCTGGTTGTGAAGGGCAAAGGCCTTCTTCATCTCATCAGATTTGCAGTAACCATCAATAAGTGCTGTATATGTAACTTCATCAGGTTTCAACTCTTTGCTAAACATCTCATTGAAAATTTTATCTGCTTCCGTCATCTTTCCACTTCGACAGAACCCATAAATCAAAGCAGTATAAGCTATAAAATCAGGAATAATACCACAAGCTTCCATTTCAGTAAACAACTTATAAGCAACTTGAAGATCGTTAAGATCGTGAAGATCTTTAAGATCGTTAAAAAAAGAGGAAGGAAGCGATCAGAGAGAAAGAGATCAGAGGCAACGAGAGAGACGAGCGAGGTCTGGGCAAACTTGACTTTTTAGATTTGGGATTATCCCAAACGCTGGTATGGAGAGCTGGTTGGTTTTGGCTGGTTGGAATAGCTGATTCAACCAACCAGCCGATTAACCAAACATATATATCAGCTGTTTGACTTAGTCAAACAGTTGATTTTGGCTGATCAGCTAATTTTTTAGCTGATCAGCAGTTCTCCAAACACCCCCTTAATCTTTCGATACTTTCATAGGAATTCTTCATCAACATGTGGTCAACGTCTTTTTACATCTTTCTCAAAGCGTAAGCGCCCTTAATGAGTTAAAGAATTCGTATGTTTACAAATGATCTGAGCAACAGTAGGAGACCTTAACTTTTATATATAACTTCTATATCGGGCTTCTCCATTACAAGTTTGATATGAGTTTGGTCCTCACTAATCGAGATCATTTTTTCCAAAATTTCGACCCATTGATTTAGATTATTTATTGAGCTACTTCATTATTTTTATATAAATCATATTATAAAACTTAACTTAAAATTATTGAAAAATTAAAAAAATACAATTAATAATTGTCCCAAAAAGTGTCTAAATTACCCAACAGAGGATATATTCTTGCAAACAATTTTTGTTTACACAGATGAGCAGACTGGGTACTAGGAAAGGGATGAGGAGATTTTGGCTCTCTGGTTTCAACGGCATTGTGTGAAACCTAGTGGTTCATTCCCCGGAAGTGGAGTGGGGGACTCTTTTTTGTCTTCTTTTACCGCCGAAAGTATATTTGCACACCCTGAGGATGGTTTAATTTCGCCACCCATCAAGAAGAAGCTAATGTGTTCCAATATCACTAGCAACTGCGCATGTTACTTCAGAAACAGCCAAGGCACATGGTACAATGGCACACCATTTTTGCGACTAGGGAGTGGAGGATGGAGGGTGAGGGCCAGCACCATCCTCGGCGCTAAAAGATAATTTTGTGGTAAACAGCAGCTCGAGGCTGAGAGGTTTAGTGGGAACGAGGACAAAAGCATTGACTTGACAGTGACATTTAAACTTGGCTCAGTCGTAGCTTGACCATTATCAAAGCCCCTCTGACACATCCAAAGGGCCAGCTGGTAGGACACAAACACAGTGGCTATTTATTTGAGCCCTACACTCCTGCGAAATCGACACGTAAAAAGATGCTAGTGTTATTAAAACCTTTTGTAATGACATGAGACGGGATTACAAATATTGTCTGATGGTAAAATGACAACTTAAGTAACTCATAGCCAATGTTCTCTTGACAACAGTGGAGTTGGTTGAAGTGAAGCGTGACGTGAAATAGGGAGCCATTTTTTTTTGTGTTTATTTAACCATATAAGGAATTAAGTCCGTTATTCAATTGACTTGATATTGATAGCTGTTTACAGGTCTGGAATGCTTAAAAGTCTAACGCCATCGCGGCTGCGTTCTCTACGGTGGTCTGAAGACACAGTCGCTACACGTGAATCATGATTCTAATTGACAAAATATACTTTTATTTAAGCCAAAAATGACATAATCAATTTTTAATTTCTTGAATCTATCGTACCCTTGTAATAAATGGCATCTGGACAGGTGGCGGTTGCAACCATCAGAAGCTAAATTTGGCTACATTATCTCTTTACAGTTGACAGCCTGCTGTACATTGTTGTCATTTATGCGAGTCAGATCCTGCCACCTTTCCATGGGATGTTCATTTCTGAAACTCAAACGGTAATGTGCAAGGGAAGTTGTCAATAACCCTATGGTTGGGTTAGTAACATTATCCAGACTTACAAAAGAAAAAGTAGAAAACTCAGCTTCCAAGAGTTTCCAGTTAAAGTAAAACGGAAAGAGGAAAAAAAAAGCAGTTGTGACCATGTGGGATATGTTGTCATTTTGAACAACTCAAGCGGGAAAAGGTGGTTCCTCTATGTCCAACTATATTAGAGCCGATTTGGTCCCTCAATTTCCAACTATATTAGTACCAGTTTACTAAGATCAATTTGTGGTTCAAGAAATAAAAAAGACAATGGAGAATGTATAAAGACCTGAATGGGTTTGTGAAGTCAACAAACATTCTATGCAACAGAAGGGTATTGATGTAAATATGACTATTACGGGATGGGATCTTGCGGAGGAGGATAAAAAGCGCTTGTTTCGGAGAGATTTGGGCTTGATTTGTCCCCTCATTCGCTGACGTTTACTTTCCATAATATAATGTTGTTTACTTTCTAGAAACTGGAATGCAACTATTACTAGTATTATTTTGTATTGGAAGTGCCATAACATGCATATAATCGGATAGGGAATGTTAAAACAACTGAAACTGATACTATTAAAGAATACACATTTGGTTGGGGAATTCTCGATGATGAAGTCAACAATTTTGGTTATTCAGGTGGAGTTTAATTTGCCTGTCGTTGTTAGTTCTTAGCCCAGGCAATTCTTTTGTCCGGATCTCACAAAGTAGGATATTTGGTCCACAGTGTACATAGTCATCCGCACTACCACCGATCTACGTTCATTGACTTTGTACCAAAAAATCAAATCCAAATAACAATATTGGTTACCCACGTGATTTGATTACCAAACTTTCGAAAATTTAAAACTAAAATTAAATAATTAAAGAAATCTCGTAAACGAGCACCAAACGGAGTGGTCAAGGTCTGGGTCTTGGAAGGAAGCAGAGAAAAAGAAAGGACAGTGTAAGGCAGGTATGAAGTGGGCCAGCAAAGCAAATTCATTAATCAGCTGACGTCAACAGAGCCCCAGACGAAGCTGATAGCTACTTGGAAACCACCGAATTCCTTCCTCCGCAATTCCTGGATATGCTTTTTTAACTTATTCCCATGTTTACACTTTACACCTTTAACTTAATTTAAGGATAAATTATATTTTCCCCTTATTTTTAATCCAACATGCTGTACTTAATTAATTGTGCGTTTACTTTAACTTGGATTATACTTATAAGAAGCATCTCTTCCATATGTAGTCCAATATAAGCGGTATTGAACTTATAATGTGAGCGTCGTACACAAACAGTATGCACTTACAAAAGTTTTTCTATTTCGATTCGGGCATTACTAATGAATATTATAATGAGGTTGTGAGGTGCTGCGAATAGAATACTTAATAACCTACTTAACAATCGTATCAAAATATTACACAATTATACTTGAGTATGTTGAAAATAGTTTCTCTATTAAATAAAAATAAGATTACGTATTATAGGTTCTTCTCAAATTTTACGTTTTAGTAAAATTTTAACTGGATATTGATGATGAAGATCAAAATATTATATAATCAATTAAAATTATGACATGCATTGGTCTTAAACAACATTTGAGAGGTGCAAACTTTTTTTACTTGAAATTAATTAATGAATTTGTTAGTCTTACAAATGATTGTCATAAATTTAGATTAAATAAAATAAATACATAATAATAAAAGATAATATAAATATAGAGACAAAATGGGTAAGTTCAAAATTTTTTTAATTATATCCATTCATCAATTTTTAGTTAAGAATTTACAATCTTTTATTTCCAAGGAAAGTTTTTCATACAATTTTCTTCTTTATTACAGATGAAGGATTATTTTTATAAATATCATATTTTGAATGACCTCTTACAAATTTTATTCATAGTTAAGAGAAGTATATTTCAAGTAATTTCTTTAATTGTAATAGCTCAAAACATTGTTACTTTTCTCATATTTAAAAACAAAAGCTCAATATAATGTGCGGATGGTCTCTTTAAACTTTCAAGTTCTTTCCACAACTCAATAATAGTCTATTTATATAAATAGAAAAAAAAATCCTTAAAATGACTGTTAGAGACAGAACCTAGTTTTTGGGTACATTCGGAACTTCCTTCAGTTAGTCACGTAACTACCAATTAAAGTATCAGCTAGTGTTTTAGAAAGTCTCCTCTAGATAACTTTTCAAACAGACCAGTTAAAAGTTCAACGAAAGAACAATGTCCAGACTGGAATATAACATTTGTTAAAAAAATTGATTCAAAATGATAAATTGAATTTTGTTTTAAAAAATTCAAAACAAATTTCATTTTAATTATGAAAAAGATTATACATTGTGCCATATATTCAAATGATCATATATTGATTAAGTTCCTTTTTTTTAAAATGACCAATACAAGAATGATTTGATTAATTTTGAATATGATTAATAAGTAAATCCTTTTGAATTTTCTTAAATTGCATACCTGTTTATTTTCTATTCTATTAATCACTACAAGTAAATTCATTACAACCAATATATTTTATTATCATCGGAATCATAATTTATGACTCACACATAGTGTAATTATTTAGTAAATATGAATTAATTATATAAAATATAAGATGTGTGATAAACAAATGTAAAACTATAATTTAGAAGTATGTTTTCCATGACCATGATTTTGAAAGAAAATGTACTTATTATCCCATAACCGTTACCTGATTTTGATTGTGACAGTACCAGCTTGAGATTGAAAATCTAAATTGTGATGAGGAGTTGGTCACCACCGTACCAATTATGCGGTAACACAAAGAGTGAAAAACGCAAAAGAGAGAACCTTGAGCGAAGGTGAGTTAGTAAAGGATTTTTTTAGTTTAAGTAAGATTATGAGTTCGAACTGTCCATATGTATGTAGTCGTTTAAAATTTGAAGTCAAAATTTTACTTTTTATAAGAGATCTATTCGGCTCAAATACAGATTAATCTGAAAATAGATAGCTTATATTCTTATAATTAAAATCCTTCTAAAATATTTCGTGAAAAAAAAAAAAACCAAGAGAGAGATGCGGTGGAGTCACTACTTTGAATGAAGCAGCTAGCTTGTAGTAAGTGGTAAGTACGCATTGAAATCAATGGATGGGCATGTGGGGTTTGATACAGCCAGAACATTACTACGCTCTCTGCACCATTTTACTCGCTTAAATTAAAATTTCCGTCTCCATAGTGTTTTTTTCAATCACATATTTATGCTTTTCTTTTTCTTGCTAGCAAAAGCATTCAATGCCTATTTCCTTCTCATAAAACTAAAATTGATGGTCTGAAGAATCATGCTTCAGTCATGTGCTTACGTTTTTTCCTTTGGTAATGTATTATTTCGGGATTACTTTTCAAGTAATCCATTTTTTCTGCGTGGTAATGTTTCCGCCAATTTGCTGAATTTTCATATATATATTAAAAATTACAAGATTTAAGGAGACATGCTTTTTTTCATTATATATCAAACAATTGCATTTTTTAGACCTGTATTTATTAAAAAGCACGTTTTACTTTAACTTTGTCTTCACATTTTTAATGTAAAATGATCAAATGAACAGGTACGGCGATTTGAGCGGGCAAAATTACGAGTCCCTTAATCGCACCTACCACTCATTATTGGAGAGGAGACGAGCACGAGCACGAGCACGAGCCGAGCCCCTCCGACCAAGCCTACCTCTCTCTTTCTCTCTCACTCGCTCGGTCTTCCCAAATAACATATCTCCTAAACATAAACCGCAGCTTCGAATACCCACTTTGAATCTGTTCCTGTATGCGCATGGCCATAGCCACTCTTTACCCATGAAAGCCAAACTCTACACTACTAACACTCCTACTAATAACGGTTACGCCAGCGAAGGCCCCACCTGCGACACAAACTCGCAATGCAGACGACGGCTCCGCTCCAAAACTCTGTCCCATTCTCGGCGGGACAGCTTCACCGCCGGCGTGTTTTCCCGGTGGAACGGCAAGTACCTCCTGGTTTTGCCCTTACTGTACATTTTGGCGTTGATCATGTGCGTTGGTCAGTTCTCCGCGTTTCTTGCACAGACTACTTACCCTGTTGCTGTGTACAAGAGCCATAAGTTGTTTCAGAAACTTTGGCCTCATATTCAAGCTGATAATTCTACTGCTATTCAGGTTGTTGATTGTTGAGTCCTGTTTTGTGTTTTCCTTAACTTCTTCTGGATTTTGGTTTTTTATTTGATTGTTGCGAGAAGAAGACAAGCGAAAAGAGTATCTCTCTCGTCTTTAATGGTAAAATAAAAGGAAAAGACGATGCTACTTTCGTCTCTTATTTCAATTAAATTGTCCTTTCTGAGACGTAATGTGAAGTGTGCCTTCTACGTCTGATCATGGTGGATGAGATTAAGTGGAAATTTTAGATGGATTATGGGGTTATTTTTAAAAATGAACTAGATCATAAAGTGACTAATAAGAAGAGAGTTCTCATGTCTTATGACAGCAATTCGAAGGACGCTAGATACTAAATCTGTGTACCTTTTACCTACTTAATTCTGATTCTCAGAGCATGATGGGCCATTTTCTTGGCGCAGTTATCCTCTGTGTGGCGATATAAAAGGAAGCTCAAAGTCCGGAGACCCTGTTCCAATTCAACTTACAAACCGAATTTCCCCATTGTAATAGGTGAAAGATATTCCGATCTTGAATTTAGCGAGTTATAGGATGATTTTAGCGTGTTATAGTTCACAAATGTAGAATTCTCGTTTTGCGGAAAATGAGTTAACCCAAGTTGCAATTGTTCCAATAGTTAAAGAGAAAGATAATCCAAACTTTTCCCATTTAATTGTAGAGCCTTCTGGCCCCATCGGCTACCTGCTTGTTGAGGCAAATGGTGGTCTAAATCAACAGCGTTCTGCGGTGAGTCCTCCACCATTTCTACTGGTCTGTTTGGTATACTCTTTCTTTCTTTCTTTTATTTACAATTTTTCGAGAATATTAAGATGTGTCGGGTGTGCAGACCGGAATGCCTTAATATCCATTATGAGATCATGCCTTGTTTCTGACACTTCCCTTGTGTGTCTTAGATCTGTAATGCAGTTGCAGTGGCA
The DNA here is from genome assembly GCA_026413575.1 of Erythroxylum carthagenense. Lineage (NCBI taxonomy): Eukaryota > Viridiplantae > Streptophyta > Magnoliopsida > Malpighiales > Erythroxylaceae > Erythroxylum > Erythroxylum carthagenense. The sequence goes on along the minus strand of JANZLD010000006.1, from coordinate 22,731,402 downwards.
GGACTTCTGAATACTGTTTTAGTTATCCCTTACTTCGACCTCAATAGTGTATGGATGGATCCAAGGTGGGCAGCTTACTTGCATCATTCATGTGTTTTAAATGTTAAGATAAGGTGATAAGGTTTACTAAGTGAAAAACCTACTCACACGAAGTTAAAAGGTTGTAAGTGCCTAAAGACAGTATCGTTGAGTGTAAAAAACCAGGTGTAATTCTTTTGTGAAAATTATGAAATGCCATTCTTTGCACAACTTCTGGTTTGGAATAAGACCACATTAGTTTAGATTCTGCAAGCATGCTGGGGGTGCTGCTATTTACTCTGTTATGTCTCTGTTTCCGATAATGCCAATATCCCTGAAATTACTATGCTTATGGTTGTTAGAAGTTTAACCAGACTCTTATAATAATGTTAGTTATATTATCCTGGCCACTAGAGATGGCTCATTGAAGTTAGTATGGCTTGTGTAATCTGACTTCTGTTAACGAACCTGTAGTCATTTAACCATATCAAATTCCTAGCGTCATGCTTAAGTAACCATATAATAAGTACACATGAAGATGTCAAAACATATACTGTGAATTCTTTCCTGCAACGAATTTTCTTTCCTGAAAAAGTTATTGTATTGACCCTGAGTGTGTCATAAAGTGAAATCCACCTGCTTTATAGTGTGTTTGCAGATATATATGATGAAGATCATTTTATCAAAACTCTGGATGGTTATGTGAAAGTAGTGACAAAACTACCAGACGATTTGATGGAAAGGTATCAACACAATATCACAAATATTCCAAACTTGCGTGTCCCAGCTTGGGCTTCAGCTAATTATTACTTGGGAGAAGTTTATCCTGTTCTACGGCAGCAAGGGTATGTTCTGAAGCATGTCCTCTTTCTTCTAGTCTGATTGTATGACGTGAAAGATAGTTTATCACAACTTGAAATAGGAAATTCTGAGAGCAAGCTGAGAGCCAAAGTAAAGATCCTATGATATAAGGATGGCCGATTTGAGCATTGCAACTTTGTTGCACTTGTCATTTTTTCTGGCTTTTAAATATGTTAAATGATCCTATGATATAAGGATGGCCGATTTGAACATTGAAACTTTGTTGCGCTTGTCATTTTTTTCTGGCTTTTAAATATGTTGAATCATACTTCCACATTGTTTATCTGGTGATTCATTTATCAGGGTTGTCCGCATAGCCCCATTTGCCAACAGATTGGCGATGAATGTCCCTTCACATATTCAGTTACTAAGATGCCTAGCAAATTACAAAGCTTTGAAGTTCTCTTCCTCAATAGCTGACCTTGCACAAAAGATGGTTAATCGAATGATTGATAAAAGCTCACAGACTGGTGGAAAGTATGTGTCTGTTCACCTCCGATTTGAGGAGGTATGGCTGTTCTATCTATTTGTGATTCACTAAGTATGCTTTCTATTCTTTTCATGTTGCTTATTGAAGTAATATGATTTAAACTAATGATTGCCTAATATTTCTTGTCAAACTGTAGGACATGGTGGCCTTCTCATGCTGTGTGTATGATGGAGGAGATTCTGAGAAGTTTGAAATGGATTCATTTCGAGAACGATGGTGGAAAAATAAATTTAAGAAGAAAGACCGTATCATTATCCCGGGCTATAATCGTATAAATGGTCAATGTCCTCTGACACCCTTGGAGGTACTTTGGATTTCTTCCCTTATCTTGCCTTTTGGTGACTTGGCATATTAATACGAGCCTTTGATACAAACACTTTGTAAGCTTCTGCTTCGTGTGGAACTGTTTCATTTTTGTGTAAAGACTCAATCCATTTCTTGTATGATGAATGACGCCTGTGTCCTCAGAATCTATTCCATGTCTGATGACTTATGCCTGTATACTCAGAATCGTTTCATGTCTGATGACTGATGCCTGCTTTTTTATACCTTCCTTTTCTCATGCATACTAATCTAAGTCCACTAATAAATCAACAATAACATCTTCTTTTGCTTGATGTCTTTTCCTGTCAGCATAGGTTGGGATGATGCTTCGTGGTATGGGATTTGAGAGCAACACTTCAATTTATTTGGCTTCGGGTAAACTTTACCAAGCAGAAAGGTATTTAGCCCCGATGCTGAAAATGTTTCCTTTGATCTACTCCAAGGAGTCTCTTGCAACTCCAGATGAGCTTGCCCCCTTTAAGGTAAATACTTGTAACAGCCTCCTATAAATCATGGTCAAGGAAACATTCATAATCTGTGCCATTTATCATTCTTGCTTAGTGGGATATTTTTTAACTGAAGCTTGAGAATTTGGTTGCTCATCCAGGCATGCCTTAAGCTCTCTACCTTTGTACCTATTATGGCCGTTAAGCTGTAATGTTTCCTTTTATCTCGTCACTTTCTTGACAAGAGTACTACTAAGGTTAACAAAGTTAACTACATAATCCCAGCAGATAAAAATGCATGTTAGATCAATATTTCTATCTTTTTTTCAATCTAGTTAGATTCATGATTTTATCTATACAATTTTGTTCAGTTTAACTTTGTGTATCCAAGTGAATGAGTAGATCAGGCAGATTAAAACGGGAGAATTTATATGACACAAGGTGCATCTATGAGTTCATATGCATGTGCATCGTTTATGTGATTTTACTTTAATCGTGATGTCTCAGTATATATATGCCATCGAATTTCTCACGTCTTTTGATCCCTGTCACAGGGCTATTCGTCAAGGTTGGCAGCATTGGATTACACCGTTTGTTTGCTTAGCGAGGTTTTTGTAACAACTCACGGCGGCAATTTCCCCCATTTTCTGATGGGCCATCGCAGATTCCTTTTTGATGGACATGCAAAGACCATTAGGCCTGATAAGCGCAAGCTTGTGGTTCTACTGCAGGACATGGGAATCAGGTATTTGACGTCTACATTGCGTTATATTTCTTTGTTGGTAATGCTTGATGCTTGTAGCAATATACCTGTGTAAAGTTCAGTGTGAAGCCATCATCCTGTCTTGATCAGTCCAAACTTGGCATGCACCGTGGAATTAGTTAAAGCGTAATATGTGTCATGCCCGATGTTGATGAGTGAATTTTTATTTTCTAATCTTTTAATATTCAATTTAGGGAAGTATATCTATTGTTTGGTATTAGTAAAGTAATAATAAGAGTTAATCCTAGGAAGAATTGATAAATATTGAACTTAATTTTTTTAATTATTATCTAATTAGTAATGAAGTGAAATTCTGTTGATTTAATTAAGTTAAAACTAAATCCTCACTATTTTATGTCACTACAAGAAATAATAATAAAAAGAATATCAAATTTAAAAAATATTTCGTTACGTTTTTCTTAATTACATCTTATATGTTTATTCAATTAAAGGAGTTCTTTTATTTAGACTTATTAAGTTTCTTTGTGTAATAATTTGATACCTCTCACCTATTTTAAAGTAGATTAACCAATATCTCTATCTAGTTTCTTAGTGTAATAATTTGATAACTCTCACCTATTTTAAAGTAGATTAACCAATATCTCTATCTTATTATCTTTTTTCATATTGTCCTAAATTCTTTGAAGCTCCACAAAGGTTATTATAAATTTATAATATTGGAAGAGTCATGTGGGTTTATCTTTTAATCCCTATTCAATTTTTAATATATGTGCTGAAGACAATACACGTAAGTACTCTCGACTCTATCTATTTGTAGATAAAGTTAGATCTAATTTCTCGCTTGTATATGGTTAGTATTAATAGCAATACATATGAATAGAAACCTTTATTTAAAATTGAATAAAATATCATACGATTATTCGTTAATATATAGAAGTATTTACCATTTAGTCACATATCATCCTTACAAATGCGAAAACAATAGTTAAAATGAAGCCAAAACTCATTCGAAGGTATTCCTTGATGTAATATAACATTCTAAGGTATCCTTTGTTGAAGATCGCTTCTATGACTTTCGAATGTGTTCTTAAGCTTTCTTTAAGTGGGCAGTTAACCCTAATTGAAAACTCTAATTTTCATCGTCTTATATAATTTTTGTCCATCATATATACGGTTTTGGATATGATCGTGGTCTAGATCGTATATCTTTTTACCAAAATTTTGGATTGGAATACAGGTTTGACGCGTTCGTAGTATAGGTTGTATATTACCTTCAGCCTTATTGGAGAAGAACTTGGGCTAATACACGACCTTATATTACTAAATTAAATTGTATTCAGTCATACATAGTGTTTTCTTCATATTTTGACTCGTTAACCCCTGTATTTTCTTAGTTGTCATTTCTCAAATAACGCTTCCACAATTATTTAAAATATGATATAAAACCAATTATATTACAATAATTTAGATAAAAGATATAACAACATACTATAAAAAAAATATATGCATATTTATATACATCAAACGTCGGAACATGTATAGTGGGAGTCCCGCTGGATGTAAAATGGGCCTACTTTGCCATAATAGCAATATTCTGGAATTAGAAAATAGGAGTATGCATATGCAGATTGTTTACTTGTTCGGCATTTTATGTGACAATTGGATTTGGATTGATTTTGAGGTATGGACCTATGGTTGTTGTGAATATAAAATCTAGAGATTCAAGAGATTTGTATTACGAGGTAATTTGGAACCCAGGATTTTGACAACAATGTACAGATTTGATAATGCAGTTTCTACTAACTGGTTTGACAGCTGGACGGCTTTCAAAGGTCAAATGGAAGCAATGCTGACTGAAAGTGATCGCAAAGGAATGATGGTACCCAGAGTGAAAAAGATCAACAGAAAAACTTCCATCTATATGTATCCTTTGCCAGAATGCGGGTGTCTCCAATACCATAACTCAACACTTGGATCAGGCCATCCAATTAACTTTCATGATGCCCTGATTGAGTCCATTAGATGACATAGTTCATCATCATTAATCTTGTACATTCAGCAGCAATACCCACCAAGCATACTGCAGCCTAGGCTATTCTCTTGAACGCTACCTTTCTGCCGTCCATTGCCAATGTTCTGCCGTGCAAAGAGAAGCAGATGGTCATCAGTTGTTACACTTACAGGTGTGTGGTGGAATTCCAATTTTGAGTATCCGAGGAGTTCTCCATTATAATCATACGTTTTGCATGAAAACATAGAAGCTCTCCTCCACATCAATTTTGTTTTGTTGTCTAGTTTTCAAGCCTTGGTTTCTAAAAGTTCTCTGACATGCGCTGTGTTGGATTTTCAAGCTTTCGACTATTGAGGTCTGAGACTAAGTGTGCCATAGTTTTACATCAAGACTGTAGATATGCAAATAGATTTTTTCACTCTACTTTCCTGTAAGAACAAGCGTAGCAGATACTTTTGCCTTCATATACGCCTAGACTGCTTCCACATGTTTTAACTGCTTCATTCGGCATGATTATTGTTTTCTGAGACACCCACCGGTTATTGTTTTGTGACAACTGACCCAATGGATTGATTGCTCTGATGACCAACTGATCTTGCCGAACTAAAACTTGAACCCAAAGCAAGCGGATGTCAGTAATAATTTCAATTTGATTCATTTCAAATTCCATTTTATAAAAGGCTAGTTCACATCCAAGACGGTGATGGATACGTAGCCACTATTTTCATAATTCTTATATCGTGATTAAAAACGACATGTCTAAATGGTCTGTCTAAGCTCGGCAATGGAGTCGGACAAATATATTCAACAATATTAAGTTACAGGGCAAGCCTCTTGTGGGTTTCCTGCTTATCCCGCCATTATAGGGAACTCCATTAACTAGTTAGCTTTCACAAATAACGATAATGGATTTGAAGTGCATTGTGGCAGCTTTGCGTCATTGTGGGCGATTTCATGCTATCAAGCAGGGAAAAGCATTTCACTCTCATTTGATCAAAACAGGGTTTTCTTGTAACGTTTATGCGGCGAACAACTTAGTATCAATGTATATGGACTCCACTTTTTTAGACGAAGGACGTAAACTGTTTGATGAAATGCCTGATAGAAACATTGTTACTTGGACGACGATGGTCTCTGCATACACCAATAGCGGTCAACCTCAAGAAGCTATAAAGTTGTACACCCAGATGTTGGATTGCAAAGCAGAGGTGCCCAATGGTTTTATGTATTCCGTGGTTTTAAAAGCTTGTAGTCTTGTGGGAAATATCGAACTAGGTAGGCTGATTCATGGAAGAATTGCTGGAGAGAAATTAGATAACGATATTGTTTTGATGAATACCCTTTTGGATATGTATGTTAAATGTCGGAATTTGAATGCTGCAAGTGAAGTTTTTGATGAAATCATTTCTACCGCAAATTCTACATCATGGAACATTATTATTTCAGGGCATTGTAAAGAAAGGCTGATGAAGGAGGCAGTGGATTTATTTCATCGAATGCCGGAGCCTAATAGTGCTTCTTGGAACAGTATCATTGGTGGTTTTGCAGATAATGGGAACTTGCGTGCATTGGAGTTTGTGTATAAAATGCACCATAAAGGCTTTAAGCTTGATGAGTTCACATTTCCTTGTGCTCTTAAGACGTGCAGTTATGTTGGTTTCTTGGATATGGGGAAACAAATTCACTGTTACGTTTTGAAGCTAGGTTTTGAGTCTAGCTGCTTTACATTGTCAGCACTTGTGGATATGTATTCAAATTGCAATGCATTGAATGCAGCATTGAAGTTGTTTCATCAAAACTCTGGTTCCAGCACCTCATTTTGTGATAACTTGGCACTTTGGAATTCTATGCTTTCTGGGTATGTTGTTAATGGGAAAAATATAACTGCTATAGCTATGCTTTTGCGAATATATCGTTCTGGTCCATGTATGGATTCTTACACACTGAGTAGTGCTTTGAAGGTCTGCATCAACTTGCTCAATTTGAGACTGGGGATTCAAGTTCATGGTTTGGTTGTTTGTAGTGGATATGAATTAGATTGTGTTGTCGGAAGCATTCTTATAGACCTCTATGCAAAAGTGCGGAAGATTAGGGATGCTTTTCTACTCTTTAACAGGATTCCTAAAAAAGATATTGTTGCTTGGTCTGGTTTACTCATGGGATGCTCCAAGGCTGAACTAAACTCTCTATCTTTTTCATTGTTTAGGGATATGATTAATCTGGACCTTGAAGTGGATCAATATGTTGTTTCCAGTGTTCTTAAAGTTTGTTCAAGTTTAGCATGTCTTCAACGTGGCAAACAGGTTCATGCTTTTTGTATAAAGAGTGGATATGAAGCAGAGAGAGTTACACTCACTGCTCTTATTGATATGTATTCTAAAAGTGGTGAAATTGACGCTGGTTTAGCTTTGTTTGATACTGTTCATGAGAAGGATGTTGTGTGTTGGACAGGGATTATTGTAGGATGTGGACAGAATGGAAGGGCAACAGAAGCAGTTGAACTTTTTGAAGAGATGGTCCAAAAAGGGTTAAAACCAAATGAAGTTACCTTTCTAGGTGTACTTAGTGCCTGCAGACATGCTGGTTTGATTGAAGAGGGATGGTCCATCTTTAAGTCCATGAAACTTCATGGCCTTCAACCTCATCTAGAACATTATTATTGTGTGGTTGATCTTCTTGGTCAAGCTGGGCATTTCAATGAGGTAGAGGACTTAATTGTTCAGATGCCATTCAAGCCTGACAGAACCATATGGTGCTCCTTGCTTGGCGCCTGTGTAACTCACAGGAATTCTAAGCTTGTTGGTGAAGTTGCTGACCACCTTCTTGCTACCTCACCAAATGACCCTTCAGTTTATGTTATGCTTTCAAATGCTTACGCCACTCTGGAAATGTGGGATAGTCTCAGGACAGTAAGGGAGGCTAGTAAAACACTGGGCATCAAAGAAGCTGGAGTTAGTTGGGTTGACATTTCATTTTAACTTTTCATGTGTTAGTACATTGCACGATTGCGATGATTGTTTACTCAGGCGGTCAAAATATTAAGATTATTGGTCATTGTTTGCCCGAGCTATGGACATAAGAAGACACCCTGTAAATATGTTGAGGAAACCTGAAATGCGGAAAATAATTGCAAATACTGACACAAGCAATCGAACTCAATAATAAGGTAGTGACAAAGCCTTGAAGCATGTTATCATAATCATTCTTCACATGTTCTTATGTTTGATGTGATTTGGGGATAGGAACAATTATACATTTGTCTACTCCAGTTTCAGGAAACATTCTCGAAGCAAGTACCCTGATGAGACATATTTTTGCACATGACCGAGCTTTCAGCATGTGGCTCTAGGATTTTCGTGGTAGGGACACGCAAGATTTTAACTGCTCAACCTCTGTATTACATTTTTCTGAACTGATTTTGTGTTAAAAATAATATTATTACCTTTTGGTTTTCATAAGGAATCAATGGGAGGGAAGAAAGTTTACTTTCAATGCACAGAAAGAGAAGAAAGAAAAGCACCCACAGGTTTGGTCCTCCTGCAATGTTTGAGATTCCTCTGCCCCTGTTGTTCATCTCTTGAGATGTTTCACAGTTTCTGTACTGTATAGAATAGTCATATATATGCTGGTTAGTTTGCTTAACAATTAAAATATATCTTCGATGTTAGATTGGATTTCAATTTTTAACTGCTATTTCAGACATGCTTATGTCTTTTAAAAAAAAATTCTAAAAGTTCAGTATTCTTGTCTCCCAATTGATTACAAGCTTTTGAATCTGCAAATTTGCAGATTTGTCATCACCCCGATACCTCATTTATTTCCCATTCCCTCTCACTAAGCTCTCACTAAGCTGGACATGATGCATAAAGTTCATTTTACCATGCTGGTAAGTTGATACTGAAGCTTTACATATATGCATATGTATCTTTCCGTTGCATGTATTTGTTTTTTGTTGTAGATGATTATTTCCTTAATGAAATTGGTCAACAAAGGTAAGATACAACAGTCTCGATGAGACATATGATATAGCAAGCCAGTTGAAACTGATTAAATTTTAAAGGGTTATGCATCCATGATCCATCCTCTAGCCTCAGCCTAGTGCAGCAGACAAGCATTACTCTGAATCGGTTGAGAAGTGCTACCGTACCGTCTTTACCTTAACCTCAAGGATTACGAATATTTTAGCTAGTGAAGGAAAACCTGACGTTCCATACTATTGTGGTATTTATTATGATCACGTACCCATCCAACAACGTCTCTATTTGACAGCATGGCTTAAGGTCCGCTCATAACTCAACAGACGATGACATTCGATCTTTTAATAGTCATCATTCACAAAAATCTGAGTTCATCCAACTGTAAATAACAGGCCACTTCTTGAGGTTGCTTACTCATTCCTTATTGAACTTAGAAAAAGCTTCAAGGGTGAAAGAAAGGATAAGGTGGTCCAAAAGGGGTTAACCCTGTTCCACCCATTTGATGATGATGCAACAAAAACAACCAAGAAATGCTAACGTGAGGAGGTTCCATCTTTTTACCAGCTCAGTTGTCACTGTTAATGCAGATGGATACCTTGCTTTTGAAAAATCCTCATTCCCTGTTGGTATATAGTTATTGGCTTGCCTTTGTACACTTTATCGCGTTAAGTTGCTTTCCTCTGCTTCTAATGCCTGCCATCAATTTTTTCCCCCCCTTTAGACAAGTGCAATAGTTTGTGTTTAGTTACCATTTATTATTTGGTATCATCCGCATCTGGAAAAGAGTTATAATTGCCAAAAAAAACATTGCAGATTCATCTTAAGGTGACTCATTGGGGCGATGCTGAGAAATCGAGACAAGGATTCTATCTCCCACATAGCAGAATAGTAATGAAACTTTTTTTTTTTTTGAAACTTAAATTTTATAAAATGATTAACACGTAAATTATAATAAAGTATGAATTGTAATTTTCACCTTATTAAAATATTTGATCCTTTTTCATCCTTTTTAAAAAAATTATTTCTAAAATTGACTAATCTCAACTATCATAATTGTACAAATGTTTGGTCTTTAATAGTATTTATATAACGTATTAAGAGAATTTTGCAATAATTATAGATAGAGTTAGGCAAGGAGTGCTAACATCATTAGTTCTTAAGTTTATTTATAATAGGTCTTAGACATTTTAAAATTTAACTATAATTTTAATTAAAATTAATTCTAATTCAATGCCAATTATGTCTAAATAAGATTCAATATCTCATATTGATTTTTATTTATTAAATATTTCATATTTAATTATAAAGTTTTTTAAACTTTGCAATCAAGTTTAACTTGATTAAAAATATATTTTTTCTCTTTAACTCATTCTTTGTACGTGATCTATTAGCTTTCTAAATATGTTGATAATAGATATAAATTATAATTCTAAATCATATTTAAGATAAGATAAATTAAATTTCTTTAATTTATTTTTAATTCTATAATTAAATGATTTTTATCCATAGATTGTGATTGACGTTTAACAATATATCATAACTATCCAAATATTTAGAAATATCAAAGTAATTTTGACTAATCTTTTTGTGCATGATTTTTTCATATAAGTTAATATTTTTATCATATAATATTTCAATTAAAAATAGAGTATAAAATTCATGTCTACTATATTTAAGTCTAATCATGTTAGTTCTCCACCATTAATAATTAATTCAATTAATAAAAATTTAAAATATTTTACAAAATGTCAATCTAATTTAACCAAAGATTTCTCGAATTAATACTAATTAAGAACAATGGAACATTTTTCATAATTATTTTAAGGTGATAAATCCTTGTTAATTACTTAATTACCTCCATATAATTCATGTTATATTGAATAATTATTGTCTTAGCTATTCTTGACTAGAATAGGTCATATGTAGTATCAAGATATAGTCATCCTTATATAAGATAACTCTAGAAATCTCAACTCAAATAATCACTTGTACAATTATAACAACGGGAATCTTATAAACATACAAGTAATGTCCAAATGTAATTCTCATATAGGGTCAGTTTAGTAAACTTGTTCTTTAATAAGTACTCATACATTTATTTAAATATCTTTATATTTTAGTTTAGGAAATTAATTACTTCATTCATAAGGAAAATCATAATATGTCATAATCTTTTTACGCTACAATAATGTCCATTCTTAACAAAATAATAACTATGAACTATTTAGAGATAATATATAAATACAATATGAATATCATAATTATGATCTCATCATAATTTCATTTGAAATGTGTACTTACTTATAAAATTTATCACATATATTTAAATAAGTACAAGATAAAAAATATCTTTAAATAAATATTCTATTAAATTAAAACCAATTGATTGGTTGTAAGATATAAACCAATAATGTCTCACTTGCATTAAGTCAATTGTTTATGTATCTTATACCTTATCACTATATGATGACCATGCTATTGTTGAAATAGCGGTTTAGTAAGGGAATTCTACAAAATTTTCTATAATCAACATTTGTTTAATTCTTACAACATTCATTTTAATTATCATCGTAATTAAGAGAAATTGTCTAAATAAATACTTAGATCTTTGATGAGGCATTAGCTCTTTTTGCATGTCTAAAGGCTTTAACATTCTACAATATATTAAAGTCCGAATAATGTAAGAAACTATACCAACTTCATTAAAGAATTTTTTGATCTAATTAATAATTTCCACTAAATGAAAAATATATTATGGCTTAATTAACAACCATTATGTATTGGAACCTTTCAATCTCAAAATAATATTATTTAAAACCAATTTACCTTAATGAAGATTTTTTTCAAAAATTAATATCCTTATAACCTTGAACTTAAATATTAGCTCATATATAAAATAATGGATATCTTTGATACTTCATGAGTATGGGATATCTTAGATAATAAATATCTTTTGTACATTATTTATGTACTTAGATTATAATAGGCAGACAACTTCCATACCTAATTCCTATAATTAAATGACTATCTTTTTATATCCAACAAGAGTTGTTCTTGGATAATTATATTTTCGACCAGTAAAAATATGAATTGTTATTCTTTATATGTCTCTATATACTCCTACTGAAGAAGAAAACTATACTCCCACTAACCTTCTTGTAGACATGAATTTATAATGTTCTCTAAAATAAACTTTTTGAAATTATCATGAAAGTGAATATTTCAAGGTCTCGTAGCCTTTCAGCTGTACATCAAATGTATCAATAAAGGTACTAGTTCCAATTGGATGCATTTTTATTAGATTTGAACTTTTCAAATTTTGTCTTATTCACAGTACTTATCTTAAGAACTATTAACCTATAAGTATATATTGAAACAAACAATTTGTTCAGTCAATTTGTAAGATTATATCTAACATTTTGGATATCTTATAGTCCTTTATTATTCAATTTAGTTCCACAATTAATGGATACAACGAGTCATTAACTTTGACTATTTCAAAGTCTTACCATTTCATATCTAACATGAAATCTTATCAATTGATTTAATTAAAATTTTTGATAGCAAGTTTTAGTACTAGGCATAACTATAGAAAAAATAAATATTGTATCATACAATATCTCATATTATATAATTTTCTCCTTACATAAACCCATACTCTTATGAAATTTTGTTGTGAAGGAATTCACCACAAAATCTCATTCCCTATAGATAACCAAAAATTTAAATATCACCACATCGATCTCATTGAAGTACTTCAACATTCAATGCTTAGTTTCTACTTAAATTTAGCAATTTGAATTTTCAAAATTTTAAATCAATATTTCATTTAATACATAAGATTATATAACATAAAATCATTAATACTTTTAATGAAATATAAGAATCATCCTTTTATGAATTGTTATTCCTGATAAGATCTCATCTTGCTATATTATTTGATATTATCTTCTTTATTTTGGATTTATTTTAATGCTTAAGTATGAAAATTAATATTTATTTTGTTTTATGAGATGAAAAGTAGAGATTGCATCAAATTTGGACTCTATTGATGATAATAACAAATTTTGGATAAAGTGAAGAGATTGATGCAGTTGATAATGCAGTTGGATAAAGTTAGAGTTTAACTGAGAAACTTCTTCTTATCCTTATCATGCAGGAATTTGAATTTGTTTTAGAAAGACATCTTTTTAAGTTAAAGTTAGATTATGATTATATTAGAAAACCTTATAAAATGGGATGTTCCTCACAACAAAAAAGGGTTTTTCTCTCTTTACGTTTCTAGTAATTCTTAGTTTTTGTTCTATTTTTGCTATTGGAGTAAATAGTCATGTGTGGCTAAACTAAACCGTTCTGATTCAAAGGGATTCAATACTCTAATTGTAACCTTGTGAGGTTTTGTATTCTAAACCTTTTATTCATATTTTAATTCAAGTATTTCTTGTTTTAAGTTCTTATATTTCATGAATAATTAATATTTGATTAATTTGACAATTTAATTTAATATTGATTACTCTATTGTTATTCATAAATTTAGTGATCTATAATTGTCATAAAGGAATGGTACAAGTAGCAAATATGTTATTTATGAATTTCCATATTTAACTTATGATAAATAAGAAAACTAAATTGAATAGTTGCAGCTATCTTAATTATTTAATTTAGAGTTTAGTCGTTTTCATAGAACTTATTGCTATCATTTATTTGGTATGGAATGCTATCACACCCAGTCAATAGATGATAAGTTTTAGTTTGAATGTTGAGTTTGAACCAATTAATTTAGAAAAATTTGAAACTTATTATGGCTATCCTAATATGGTTAGGATTAATTGCTTGAATTGTGAAAATATTCTTTTTAGACTAATAATTAATGTTACAATTATATGAGATCTTTTCCTTGAATCGTAGTTTGGTAATCTTGAATTTCTCACTTTTATATTCAGTTGATTTAATTTTTTTTCGTATTAATTTTAGTTAATCAGTATCTTAATTAATCCCCTTTTTATTTTATTACTTAAAATTAAGAAACTAGTATTTAGTTCTCTAAGAATTCGACCTGGTTCTATGACTATTACAAAAGTTTGGAGAATCATAATTATTTTGGGGGCTTCGACAACTTGACCAATTCCATCCAATACATCACATATATTGATCCAACAATTCAATACAATCATTATTCTTTTACCAAAAGTTGATTATATATATATATATTGATTTAACCAATATGACACAAAAGGATAGTCTTTGTTTTCTAACCACTTTGTATTCTTGTCATTTATATTAAGCATAAGTCTCCCTTGGATCAATTGCTTTTACTTAACATTTTATTTCTTGTCATGCCTTAAGCATTGTAATAATGTTGAATATAAATTTAGTATTAAATACTAATAAGCATGAATCAGAAATACACATGATTTCTACTATATTACGTATAGGCAAGAAAAGTCACACAATCTTTTTCTAATGATAACTATTATCATTCTATAGCAAATGCATTTAATTATAGTCAACGTTTATGCTCGTAATAGAGTAAATTGAATGAAACAATTTCATCAAGGTAATACACCTATACCTTTCCGCAGTGGTGAATACTTAGGCTCAAGCTAGTTGGAGTTCCAAAGACTAAAGAACGTCCTGCTACAGGAGGATGTGTCCTTTCTCTTCAAATTTGGTAAAGATTGTGATGAGGAAATCACCGAACAAGGCTTATGGCACATTGGAAATCAACCTTTATTCTTGCAACAATAGAGGTCGGACATAGATATGAACATGGATAGAGGTTCAATTGACAAACTTCCATAACTTGCCCATGGAGCTGTGGACGCTCCAAGGGTTGAGCTATGTGGTGAGCTCTTTAGGTAAACCTTTGAACTTGGATTCTCAAACACTACACATAGAGAGGGTAGGCTACGCAAAAGTTTGTATTGAGACACTTAAGTCGATGATCCTTCAGGATGATCTTTTGGTTATGAGTGTGGGAGATAAGGGTGCAATGGTTATGAAGACTATATAGTTGTCTTACTCTTGGAAACTAAAAGCCAACAAGTAGTGGCAATCGACTTAGAGGATTTTTCAATTGGAGACCACTACGGAGATACCAACATAGAATCTTCTAAAACAAAGTACCACTGCGACTACTGCTCAACTTGCTACTGTTGTTATAGATATGGTCTGTGATGTGGATGCCAATAGGAGAACTGAAAGCCCATGTAGTGATACTTTATTGGGGGCGAGCCAGATTTGTAATAGGCTGACCAACAGTAATGATGATCTGGAAACTGCAAAGGCCACGACAACAGAAACAACATATGATCTTTGGCAAACACAAGCATGCTTGCTACAAATGTGGAGATAGTAACGAAGGTTGGGACATCTGAGGTTGATACAAAAAGAATTCTCGCAGAGGATGAAACTAAGAGTGTTGTTGCGGGTAAGCTTAATGGTGTTGTGGATGTAGTTGCTGTGGATGAAGACAATGGTAATTAACCAATTGGTTTGAGGACTGAGCAAGTTGTTACATGTATTTCCTAGGGAATGACTGTTGGGCCCCGAATTTTTTTCTTTGTATTAATTATTTAATCTTTATTTTGCTTTAAATTGTTTTATTATTATTTTTAGTTGAGTCTTTAAATTTAGCAAGGATGGATGGGGTATTGAATTGAAATTAGAATTTAGAATGAAGTGTTAGAATTATATTATTAAGTGGGTTGAAATAGTAGAGACATA
Source organism: Erythroxylum carthagenense (assembly GCA_026413575.1). NCBI lineage: Eukaryota > Viridiplantae > Streptophyta > Magnoliopsida > Malpighiales > Erythroxylaceae > Erythroxylum > Erythroxylum carthagenense. Next base: position 22,715,825 of record JANZLD010000006.1, on the reverse strand, counting down.
TAAGACAAATTAAGGGTAAACTTGGAAAGCCCAAGTGAAGGAGGGGCAAAATTGGAAGAAAAGGA